>PVKA01024031.1:12749-34991 GCA_004027165.1 Ctenomys sociabilis
AAGGCACAGGTACAGGAGATAGCCAAAGACCTAAGTCAACTCAGAAAGTCCACAGTGCAAACAAAGGACAGGAGAGGCTGTAGGGCAACAGAGAGTAAACAAAATGATTAATAGGTGTCCTGAGACCCTAGCAGGGCGTTTAGAGCTTATCTTACATCCTAAAGGAGCTTGACCTTCAGGTACCTGTGAAGTAAGGAAAATAGAATTCTCCTCCACTTCTGTGACTGGATTACCAAGTGACCTTTGAAAAGAGATTGTTACACCCAAATTGTACCCTACCAACCATGGAACAGCTGCCATAGTGTGTCAAAGCCATGAGGGCAGTCACTTGCTCTGGAAGACATTGGGACTATGAGGAACAACTGGATTCTGCCAGTAACCAGAGGTCAGAAGGGACCATGAATCCCAGGTGAGATCTCAGCCAGGGCCTCTGCCCAGATTTTACATGAATGAGGCCAGCAGCACAGCACCTATGAAACCTATGATAAACAGCTAGATGTGATAGCCACTAAGTTGTAGTAATAATTATCCACATGTGGAAAATATACACATGAGGAGAGCAAGAAAATGTGAGAGGCAATAAGAAGAAAGGAAACTGTTCACCCCTCTGTGAGCAAGGAATGAATAATGTGAAGGTCAAACTTATACTGATGCTACTTGGTCATGGTGGAAGCCACTCACTCAGAGCACCCACTTCTGGATGAGAGAGAAGTGTCATTCAGAGCATGAAATTCATTTCACAGAATATTGATACTGGAGCCAATTTTGCAATGAACTCAATCTACATTCATGTTAATTAAAGAATTATAAGTTCATGAGAATCTGTTCAGCAATGGACCTTGTTGAAAGACTGGTGGAGCTGAAAGAATGGTGGACTAAATCAAGATAGAAGAAGTTAAGATAAGCAATGATTCAAATAGTTGAAGACATCTCAGTGCAGATAGCGGAAGAAGGTGGAGTGAAATAGATCTCAAGCTGCAATGAAGGAAACACATTGCTGGGACATAAATTGAACATTACCCAAATACTCAAAATAATACTCAAAACATTCCCTGTATATGATCTAATGTTTCCTTAATTAGAAAGATCTCAAGACCCGGTGAATTCCCTTTGCATCATGGCAAAACTAAAACATTGGGTCTTCCCTGTTGAGAGACCACTGTTATCTATTGATTATATCCTCCAAACTCAAGGGGTACCAAAGATTTTCTCCTCTCTACCCCATTCCAATCCAAAGAAAGGAGTTGTAGCTTTGGTCCAGGCCATATGTAATAGTTGGGTTTTAGTAGGACTTCTGTTGAATGGAGATAAGATGGTGTAGCTCCTGAGAAAAACCAATTCTTTTAAACATTTCAGATCCCACACCAGGAGATCCCATACCTCCTGATAAAGGGTAGAAATCCTACTTCTACAAAGGCCACAGACATCTCCCTATCTAATTACCTGCTAAGCCCACTGAATGCCACATTTAGAAGGCTACAGTATCAACACTGCCCACCAGCTATGTAGCATCTCTGGAAACTTCCCTTGGAAACCTGTATTGTGAACACAGAAGATTTAGATTTGGATCTCCACCCTGAGTGAACTGTAATAGTCAACCCAAACCTTCCACATCTTATTTTTATTTTCTTTTTCCAAGACCCCTTTCTCTCCAACACAACTTTTGTCGGTGTTCACATTTTAGAAGCTAAGATAATTGGATTTTAATCCAGCTGAAATCTGGGCTAACAGAGGATGCCCCAGTATAACCAGGCCCTCTGAGGCAGCTAACATTTAACTCTTCTAACTCAGGTATGTGATTAATTCCATGTACCTACCAGGCACTTGTCTGCTTATCAATTTTTAAAAGGCATTTTTAAAAGTCTATTATATATTTTTTTTCTTTTTTCTTTTCTTTTTTTTTTTTTGCGGAACCAGGGATTGAACTCAGACCCTTGTGATTGACAGGGAAGTGCTTATTCTACTGAGCCATCTCCCCAACCCCAAAAGTCTATTATATTTTTGTGGGAAAAAAGAAAAAAGAGCAAATAAAAGTGTACTTGTAATTGATCAAGCAAGTCTAATGGCAATAACATAACTACAATTTGTAGGCCTCTTCTTCACTGGGCACATGGTGAGGCTATTGCACCTATCTTTAAAATGCTAATGCCTACAGAGATTGAGTCCCAGAAAACAGTTCGCTCCTCAGTATGTGGATCCCACATTCTCTCCATATTGTCAGAATCTGCGCTGATCAGAAACCAATGAGTTCCACTCAGGGATGGCTACCTAGTGGCCAGTACAAGCCCAGCTTGTCTGTTTCTTTTGGACAAAGCCTAGATGAAGCTATTGGCATTATGCAGATCACAGTTCTATTTAATGCCGACCTAGGGCTAACCTCCAGCATTTCCACATAAAGCAAACCAAATCTTAATGTAAAACTGAGGACTTAAATCACTTGCCATTACTCAGTGAAACAAGTACACACTTCTTCCTTGGGGATTCGATGGTAGCACATTTGCAATGAGCATTTTTGAAGAGTAGGTGTGGTAACAGTGCCATTTGGCTGCCCACAGCTGGTCTGAAGGGAGGATGGGCATCTTTCACCATCTCTTCCCATCCTGTCAGCATCATCTGGAAGTTGAGACTGTCTATGAAAAAGGCAAAGCTAGATCCTGCTGCTCACTAAATCCCAAGTGCTGTTGCTCTTCCAAACTTTCTGCTGAACAAAAAGCAAACAAGGGCAGAGGATTCTCCCTCAAACTCAGGAAAGACCACACAGCACAACTTGAAAGAGCAAGACAAGATTTTTCTCCTTTCTCAGCACAGCCATCAAATATCCAGCTTGAAACCGCATTTGTGTGATAAGACTTGAGAGAAGGTGGAATGGCACAGTGTGAAATGATCTGATAGCATGAAAAATTGTTGTTACGAGGTGTTGGCACTTGAAAAACAACACATCTTGTTCGTGTTGGCTTCAGCCCGTGCTTTCTCTAAGAATACTCTGCCATGGTCCTGCTTGGAACGAGAACGGATGCTGCGGGCAGTGTGCGCCCTGACACCTGCCCTCTGCTCACACACACACACGTAGAAAGTGCTTGGGTGGCTCCTGCTGTATGATTTTTCTCTTTTTAAGTTGCATTTTCTCTTTCGCTGGCAAATAATACAGTGGTACCTTGGTTCATGAAGGCTTTTGCTTGCAAACAAATTGGTTTGCATGCAGGAGGATTTGGCAAAATTTTGTTTTGTTTTGTTTTGCAAGTCTGTGTGTGGTGACAAACATGACCACAACCATCTTTCCCACACAAACACAAATGTTGCCATCTTTTCTGAAACTGTAGAACAAGCTAAGTTTGTGGACCAAGGTACTACTTTATTTGTATATATTATGTAATATAATGTGATGTTTTCTTGTCAGTGAACCTTGAAAATGATTAAATGAAGCTAGCTATAATATCTATCACTTATTTTTAAAAATTTAGAAAATGGAACACTATTCAGCCCTCAAAAAGAAGTTCTGTCTTTTGTGACAACACATATGAACCGAAAGGACACTGCTATGTGAAGCAAGCTAAGAACAGAGATAAACACAATGTGATCTCACTTGTATATAGAAACTAAAAAGTCAAACTTTTAAGAATAGAATACAGAATAATGGTTACCAGAGACTGGCATACTGGTCAGCTTTTCACCTCTGTGACCAATACCTGACACAACCACATGGAGAGGTTTATCTTGATGAATGGTTTCAGAGGCTTCTGTCCATGGCAAGGTTCCTCCAGGGCAGAAACACCCTGGCAGAGTATGGTGGAGCAAAACTGCTCACATCATGGTGGTCAGTAAACAGAAAGAAAAAGAAAATAGCAAGAGTGGGAAAAAAGGTGATAGGGTAGACCTCCCCGGTCACTTCCCAGTGACTCACCTCCTCCAGCCAGCCGCCATCTCCACCAGCTCACTCAGGTATCAGTTCAACAGTGGGTTAACACACTAGTAAACATAGCACTTTTATGGTCTAATCCTATCCCCAACCACATAAGTCTTTGGGGGGATATTTTTGACCCAAATTATAACAACTGAGCAGAGGGAAGGGGAGATGGTAAAGAAACAACACTGCTGTATATTATTTTACACTCTAAAATGAGAATAAAGTTTGGTGTTGATGTGTGCATCCATAGAAGTACACACAAACACCTATGCAAGAAAATAACTCAAGAGTTTGTATTCAAGTTGTCCTGGTAATTAAGAATTTGACCCTCCGTTCTCTTCAAGTAAAGCTTAACAGAAACAAAACACAACTGGTACAGCCCAAAATTTAATGTCTCTTGAATCATTTCCACTTGTGTCTGGCTTCCCTTCTAGAAGATCCTGTGAAGATTTTGTTGTTGGCACTGCATGTCCTCAAGGCCTGGAAAGAATAATCCTTCTCTGGGTAGACTGGCTGGGACATGTGTTCATATGTTCCTGATTATCACTTTGAGCTTTCCCATTGTAACTAGTAGGTTTCTTGTTAAATCGACCCTCTCTTTCTCTTGTCTTCCACCTTTTATTTCTCAAACCCAGATGTCTCCACCTCGTTCCCATTCAAGTCAACTGTACTGATATTAAGCGGCCTTTCTTTTCTATCTGCTCTATATTCTTTTTAGAGTGTACTATTTCCTTTCTAGGAAAAAGTTTCAGTTCTTCATAAGTAAGAAGTTTTCAGCATGCTCATAGGAGTGAAAAACTGTGCATGTGTATGTGTATGTGCACACATGTATGTGTGCGTGCTGCAAGTAGAGGGGTGTGGGAGAGAGAGAAATACCAAGTACCAGGAATTATCTATGCATAAAGAAATTAAAAGAGAATATTTTCCAGAGCAATTGAAGCCCATCTCCTGAACAATGACGACAGCTCCTCATTTCGACAACAATAGAGGGCACGTAGGAGTCAGCTCATTAGAATATCTGCGGCTCTTTTCTGTTCTCTCTGCATTAAGCCCCCATAATGTCAGTTGTCACTTATTAATGACAATTAACTAGTAATCAGCAGTGAGACTCTTCGAGGTGGTCTTTGCCTGACAGGTGAAGAAAGAGAACATTGCGTAGTGCCACACAGTGACATGGAGCCTTCAAAGGGAGCACAGCATTTCCATAAATTATTTCAGAAAGAAATTTTCTTTTATACATTCTCTCTAAAGCTTAAGGATCTTTAACCCTAGAAAGGCCACATCCCTCTTTGTGATGTTTTCCTTTACCAAGTGAAACCTCCAAACCATCTGCAAGCCTTGTTTTTGGGTCTCTCTCCACCAATCACCCTATGCCTGCTTCCTTCTTGCTTCAAACTTGTTGCCCACTCATGATCATAACCTGAGTACACCCACCAGTCGCTCATAACCTTGGTCATGCCCACTAACCATGTGTAACTTTGATCACGGACCCATCGTGTATAGCTTTTGGGCGAGCCTATCCACGGTGCATGTGTTTATTCTTGTTGCGTTTCACCAGCTGCTTCACTGGACAAGTGGCTTTCTTCATTGTACTCTATCTCAATACCTATCCATAACATTCATGTACCTCTTCTATGGCTATTATTTTATTTTATTTTAAAAAATCAAAATGTAAACCATAAACTCACTTCTGCACAACAAGATTCTTCTACCTGTCTGATCTCTACTCTCTACTGGGTTGTTTCCTCCCCTCCAGAGACATCTTTCCTACTGTTCTTCCCCTGAGGCAAAAAGATAGCATCCCCCTTCCCAGCAGGAGGTTTGACCACGAGGACATAATGACAAATGGACTGTACAGGCACTTACCTGGTGACACACCCATGTTCTCCACGTGCGTCTTCTTGGTTCTTCTAGGATGCAGAAACATTTCCCTGATCTGAAGAACTCTGGGTAGCAGGACTTTGCAAGAGGGCTGCTTATTATTGCTCTGGGATAAAAATGTTTATTTTTGTCTTTGAAGCATCAAAAACCAACTATGCTCTTGGAAAGAGACACTGGGGTATCTCCTGATAGAGAAAATGAATGCAGCTGGGAATTACACTGAGCAAGTGGGCTGGCAGCTTCACTCAAAAAAGGTTAATGTGTCTGTTCACATCACAATATGACTTGGTTTTCTTTTAGCATGGAAGCCACTGGCAAAGGCAGTGGCCCTAAACCTACACTGAAGCATCAGACTCCCCACACTGAGCTGGGAGTCCACTCTTTAAAAGGTGGCCACTGGAAGCAGGTAATGAGGGACTCAAACTCCAAGTGCCTTGAAAAAGGGTGAGATGCTTTTACCATAATGAATTTTAAGTGAGAGGTCATCTTGAAATAGTATCTTAGTGACTCTTTCTTCATAAATCTGTCACTTTCCCCTGAGCAGCTGAGAGTGTTCGGAACTTGCTGTTTCTCTCCACCAGCCTCCATTGTTTTGCTGAAAGGAATTTGTTAGGAGGATATTACAATGCTTCCATGACAACAAATAAGATGTTACACAGTGCCAGGTTCCAACTATCTCACCAGAACTTAAGATGAATATTCTCGTTCTATTGAAGAAAACGATCACTCTGCAAAGAAATGCCATTTCAAATGTAGTTCAAAAACATTGTTATAGTGCTCTGAAGCTTGAACCAAGTCCTTCCCATCTGAGCTCTGCCTGCAGCTCACCCGAGATTCCAACGCCAGCGGTCTCCACCAACTGATAAATGAGTGGTGGAAAGTAGAACGGGTTCCAGCACTGTGTCAGAGTCCAGACTTGAGATGAGGTTGTTTCTCAACATCACTAGTGACACAAAAGCCTTCGGCCCCACCAAGTACTCTAGAAGCACTGTGCTGGGATTCTACATGCTAAGTTAAGGTTTTATGAATATCATGGTTCTAAAAGAACAAAGGTAGGAAAATCAATTGCTTTGAAAGTGAAAGTTAGATTTCACTTAGTTATAAATAGATGTATTATAAATGAAAGTGTTTAGGGCACTACCACCTCTCAAAGTTAATAAATATTTGTCTTCCATAATTTTAATGATTTGAAAAGAGTCAAGGAAAGATTGAAACTAGCAATCATAATAATTGGTCAATAGTTAATGTATATAAGCTGAGCATAAGTGAGCTATTTATCAGAAAGCTATGGTTTAAAATGTGACAATCTATCATTTTAAATTATACATGTCATAGGAGGACGGGGAGGTGGCTCAGTAGAATAAGCGCTTCTCTGGCAAGCACAAGGGCCTGAGTTCAATCCCCAGTTCTGCCAAAAAACAAAACAAAAAATAAAATAAAGTAAGTATATAAAGTATACAGGTCATAAAGGATTTTAAAATTCTCACCTTGGCTTACATACTCATATAGCTCATTTTTTTAAAAAGAAATTCTTATTTCTATTTAGTGAAAACTGGAAAAGATCACTCTAAAACACATAAAAATGTATTAAAAGGAAAAAAAATTTAGAGGAGAGAGAAAAACAGGCCCCTAGGAAATCCAGGAATGCCTGAGTTAACAGAAAAAATTTGACGAAAGACTCCAATTTGCAGAATAGGATTTTCCTTGTCATTTGCATATTTTAGGAACTATTGTTAACAGTGTAACTGCCTCCAGCCCATGGCCACTAATGTACTTTTTGGTTAAGAAAGCTTCCAAAAAAAAGTATCCCTTAGACCCGAGGTAAAATTGGAATATAGTGAGTACCTAGAATTTCAGCTTTTAGAATGTTTTAAAGACTCCCTTTCAAATTCATCTTTAAGAGATGCATTCTCTAACCAGAAAACTTTCATAATTTCTATTTAAATACGATGTGCAAATATTATGGTAAAATATGATCAGATATGTCGATCCATTTCTCCTGTTTAAAGTAAAACACCTGTATCATGTCATCTTTTACATCCGCTGATCAGGATATAAATGATTGACTAGCTATGGTAGGCTTCCAAATAGATGTTAGTGAAAGCACATCTTGCTCTTTATGGAAGATAAGCAATACCATGATGCTTAGGAGCTTCCTGATGGTGACCAAGATAACACCTTCCTCACCACCCTCATCCTGGGCTGTCGGCCTCTTCGTGTGTTCATCCGACACCCAGGTCACAGCATTAGGTGCTCACTCGGGCATGGGAGCATGAGCTCTGGCACAATGCACCCGGGGGGCAGCTGAAGTGTGCTGAAGTGTCCTCTCTCCTAGCTGCTAACGGTCACACAAGTGTTTCTATCTTATGGAACCGACCTTTCATGGCCAATCTCATCTTACTTAGTGGTCTCCTTTATTTTGAGATTAATTTTTGTTTTATTAATCAATACTAACTGTAAGTTACTAACATAAATCCCAGAAATTTGAAATATTTTCTTCGTATTAGGAAATCATGCAATTTGGAGACTGTAGGAAAGTACATTATTGACTTCAAGTCATTACGAGGGTTTTATGAGATGTATTACCATGGAGTAGTGGGAGAACAGCATGAAAAGATAGTTGTCACATACTCATTTTTTACTTTATTAGTAAATGTTTGCATTACATGTAGTTACAGTCGCCTTAAGGAGTGCACCATGTACAGAATACTTCGTGCTTCCTTTTTTAATTCACTGTCCCTCCCCTCTTCCCCCTCCTCTAATTCTATCTCAATTGTAATTCTTGTTGATATTATTAATTGGAGCTCATGTTATGGTCTTCGAGGGCCATATGCTTACATTCATTGAGATTGTTAGGTTCCTGCACATGGCTTACCTTTATTTTACTCTTTTCCCCTTCCCCTCTTCCCACCCCTTGCCTTTGTTCCCCTGGACCACTTCCCTATGGAAAGAAATCTATCCCTTTGTTCCTTTCTACCCATCCTTTGTTATTCTCTTTGCCTCACTCAAATGAGAGATACTATTTGGTATCTAAGCCTGTGTTTCTAGTTTAGTTCACTCAATACTATATTTACCAAGTGTATCAGTTTTACTACAAATATCTCAAATCAGTCATTTTTTACAGCTGAGTACTACTCCATTATACAGATAGCATGTTTCCTTTATCCAGCTATCCATTAATGAGTATGCAGGGTATTTCCAGGATTTAGCTGTTACAAATTTTGCTGCTATAAATGTTAGTATGCAAGTCTCACCATGGTATGATGTCTTAAGCTCTTTGAGGAAGGTACCTAGTAGGGAGGTAGCTGGGCCATGTGGAACTTCTAACTTCAGTTCTTTGTGAAATCTCCCATCAACAATGAAGGGTTCTTCATTTACTGCAGCCATGCCAGCATTTGTCATTGGCCCTGGATGAACCCCAGCGCTTAGGGATGTGCTCTCTCTCCCTGATGTACGGTTAGTATAGTTCTTAGATTCTAGGTCAAATCAGAATTTAGGGAGTATGCCAAAAATCCTACATTTAAACAATCCTTTCTTGAAATAACATAAGTGAGCAATAAACACTGAGGACCTTATGAATCAAAACATCAAACTTACATTGACTAAGTACTAAAAAAGACCCCCAGAACTTTTAAGCAATGAAACCCTTGTATTTACAAAGCAAAGCTGTGTAGGAATGGCCAACCTCAGAAAGACAACTGTGAGCTGATGCAAACATTCGAGGGGCAAGTTGGACACAGGCGTCATCACAATATGATGTAGAAATTATTTTAAGGAAATACTCAAATATTCACAAAAATATTGAATGGAATGTTCTTTGTACTCATTTATAATAGTGAAAGTCTGAAAGGAATTTAACTCTTGCTTTTTAAATTTTAGTTGAGAATTAATTACATATAGTATATTCTCAGTAAGATTAAAAATTTTAGGTATTTAATGGCTCAGAAAAATATACATCATCTATCGTCAAGTAAGAGAAGCAAGGTACAAGCTATGCATATCCACAGTATTCTGGGAGGCTGAGGCAGAAGAACTGCAAGTTTGAGCCCAGCCTGACAATTTATCTATTGAGCAAGACCCTGTGTCAAATAAATTAAGGCTGAGGATTTAGTTCAGTGCAAAGGCCCTACTGCCACACACAAAAATAAATACATAGAAGCAAGACACAAAAAATGTTGAGCATGATTCCTATTTTAGAATTCAAATATCAATATTTTTTTCTAAATGAAAGTAATAGTTAATTTTTTTTTCCTTCATGATTTCTGTTTTCCAAGTTTTCTGCAATGACTAATGTTCATTTTATGCCAAGAATAAAATTTACATAAAAAGTATATGTTCTCTCCAAAAAGGATTTTTTTCTAAGGTATATTTTAAGTTTACAATTCAATAACTAGCTTTCAGTAGTATCTACTGTCTGCAGCAAAATTATAATAAAAATATATCTTCGTTAAAAAACAGAAGCCAAAAGAAAAAGAAGCCTTTGTACGTAGAGGTTTTCAAAACTTCTGAAGTTATTTAGGTATGCTTTGTTAATGGATTTCTAAAGATTAGCAATTATAGAATTACAGAGACATAAATCTTGAAGCTTTTTAATTGCTCCTATTTTGTACACTGCCTACAAAACATAAACTCTCCTCTGTTAGAGGTTCTATGGCTTTACCTCTGCTCAAATGTTGACAAACCCCAACATCCTTACCCAATGTGTATGCTACAGAACAACTAAGACCTTTCAGTCCACCATTTCAAAGGAGGAACTTTTTGATTAGTTTTTAAGCCCAAGGCTCAATCCGCACGTACAAGGTGAAACGCTACTTTTGCACATGCACAATGACAACAGACTTGCTGCCCTTGACATCACTTGCCCTCTCTCCAGCCTGCTCCCCACACTCTTGGGCTCCTTCCAGCTGTCCAGAGCCACTTTGTCCTTGTGCTACCCACAGCTGACCCATTGCCTGGAGCCAAGAGAGGACCCAAAAGGAACATAGAGAAGGCCCATTTGCTGGGACACAAAAAATGATTGTACATTTATTCCAGCAGAAATGGAGGAAGCAGAAACCAGTAAATCTTCACATTGTGAGCATGTTTCCTCCTGGATTATTTAATCTGTCATTTCTAACCCAAGTTAAGCTCCATACTAGACATATCTATAGGCTACTAAAGCAGTCACAAACCCACGACAAATAGCACTTCAGCTTATTTTTTCAGATCCAGCAAAGCTGCAGTCCTGATGGCCTTTGGCCCACTATGGGCAGTTTACACTGGTGGTCTACTTGCCTCGGCCATTTGTACCATGACCCACTGGCCCAGGAGAACTCTGCCCCTCTCCCAGGGGTGGGCTCTAGCTCCTCATCCCCTAGAAAATGCCCTGACCTCCTCCTCGGGTGAAGGCAGAGAACCTCAGCTGGAGCCTGTCCTTGGAGGAGTTCTATGGGCTCCACGCCCAGGCTCTGCTCTTCACAGCCATGACCACATGCGACTCTTCAACCCTGCTGCACTTGGACTCCTCACCTGAAGGGGGGCCATGGAACCCACTCCAGTGCGCTGTGAGGAAGGACAGAGTGTAAAGCAGCTCCTAGCACACAGTAAGACTCAGTAGTATGGTCTGGGATCATCATCCTAGTTGGTATTAAAAAAATAAAAAATAAAAAAATAACCTCCCCTACCCACTGACTAGGGAAATAGATCAATGACTATACGCTATTAAGGTACTACAAAGACAAAACAGTTACGAAAGGAAATCCCACATTCTGCATCTGTCCCACAATGTAAGCAGCACTGTCACTGTGATTGTCCTCAACAAGTCACTGCTGGAAGCTACCCCTCTCATTGTGCCACTTCACCTACGGCTTCACAGCTCTTACTGTAAGGGCGAAATAGCTGTGGGTTTGCAGTAAGATCCAAGGATGATTATGCAAAGACCCCAGGCTACCTCCATTGGTCTAATTGTTATTCCTCTCTGTCACCCCTTGAGCCCAAAGTACATAATCACCCAGTAATTGAACTGAAATGCCTAAATGGCTGAAGTTCCTAAAGGACACAGCTATTTACCAATGAAAAAAGTCAGAAAAATTTAGCGAACCTCACTGGCACTCTGCTGCTGGGTAAGAAGCCTGTGCAGGCACAGCCTACCTGGACCCCGCCTCCTCTTCCCTCATTAACGGCAACAGGATGATCCTCGCTGTCACCGGGCAATGCCAGGGAAATAATTAAAATATCACAATTGTTTAGCTGCTCTGGAATAGAGCCATGTAAGTGCTAACCTTTTCCAGGATACAATGTGATGAAAATTTAAGCAAAAGGTAAAAAAGTAAAATGTCCCAATGGCATTAAATGGTGCCAGAGAGGAAAGAGGGAGGGAGGGAAGAAGGTTGAGAGACAGAGACAGAGACAGAGAGAGACAGAGACAGACAGAGACTTGATATCCAAGCTTCCATCAAAATAGACCAGGCCATGTGTTCTGATTCTCAGGGTCAGGTCACCACCCCCACAGGACAAGGGCTTAGGGAAGCTGCAGTGCTTTCCAGCAATCTACAGAACATTCATCTCAAACACAGGTTAAAAGAGCAGCTAGGTTTTTGTTTTTTAAAAATGTATGTATGTTTGTTTTTGTTTTGCATTTTAGTATAGGGTCACACTAGGTAGATTGGACTTGCAGTGATCCTCCTGTTTTCAGCCTCCTAAGAGCTGGGACTCCAGGTGCTCACCACCATGCCCAGTCACAATCCCCATCTCAGTGTGCCCTGGGGGCGGGCCCAGCACCGCAGGCTGGGGATAGAACCCTGGTTGTTGTATCTGCCTAAGCAGGGGCTTTAATCCACTGAACTATTTGGCAGGCCCAAAAAGTGTCTATTTTTTAAAAGTGTATATTTAAAATAACTCAGAAATGATAATTTTTTCTCTGCAGCAACACTGAACAAATTTCAAGGTCCCTGGGTCTGTGCTGCTGGAACAAGACCTCCCCTCTATGTGCATCAAGGCCCCTGGTGTACACAAAGGTTAATTACAAATATTTCTAAGCAGTGCAAAAGGGCTCTTAGAAGGAAGCATTGCACCCCATCCAGGTTTCAAGCAGCCATCCCTCAATGGCTAAACTCCATAAGCCTTAGCACCCACTGGAGGTAAAAAATTTAATTATCACTTTAAAAAATACAATACTTATCATCTGAATGAAGCATGTCAGCACACAAATCATGAAATGATGATTCTGAATAGAATTTTCGTTGGTTGATTGCATAAGCAATGTCTCTTGTTGCTGAAATAACATCTCAAAGGCAAAATAATGATGACATGACAATCCATGTAAATCAAGAACTGCATGTGGGTTTATTTTACATTTGAGAAAACAGTGGATTTAATTGTGTGAACCAAAATGTACTGTACAATATTAATGACAGACCATCAAAATGTATAATTAATAGTGCATTGCTTGCTCTGTTTTTATTTATTTAGTTTGCCTGATAGTTCCTCTGAGTACATGCATCTGAGAAGATGCAGGTGCCAGTAAAATTTCTCTATTTAAATCAAGCTGCAGGAACTAAATTTTATTCAAAAATTGTGGTTTTACATTATATACACAGAAATTTAATATAAAATGACAATATAAAAAGTTAAAAGAGAAAGCATACAGCCAGAAGGTACAAAGAAAGTTGAATAGATTAAAATGATATGATATGTAACATACAGGAGTTTTTAAGCTGACTCTGGCAATGTACAAGGTAAGGACTCCAACATTTGCCCCTTTTTGTTTTTTGTTTTTCATTTACCAATGCAGCACGCTATAGAAAGATCAGCTTATACCAAAGCTTACATTTGTAAATAACTATAAACTGCAGTATTTTACAGGAAAAAAGAAATAGCATTTTTACACATTTTTAAATAATAGCTTGCATACTTTTTTGCCAAAAGTGGCATTTTTCAGCATCCAGAGGGTTTGGGCATAGTGGTGGCTGGGGTATTTGTTGTTTATGGTTTTTGTTTTGTTTTAAACATGTAACGTTGTGGCTTGCTAACCCCGTCTTCTGTCTTCCAACAGCTACATGCATGTTTTCCTCACAAACCAGTCCTGCATATAAAAGCTCATTTTTTTAATTATTAAATAACTTTTGTGTCTGACACAGCTTTTGATCTGAATGAAATGCCTTTAAGCTTTTTTTCTTTTTTTTTTTTTCTTTTTGAGTGAAAGGCACAGAGATGTGATTATAGTCCTCAAAGGGTTAAATTGACACTACCAGGTTCTATGACCTTTATTATCATGACGACTTCGTAATTTTAGGATGTCTTTTTATCACTGCTATTTGTCTTTCTTTACTGCTAATGTCTCTGAGTAGTGTGCCCCACTATTTCGTACAAAAGATAGCTAACATCAAGAACAGATGTTGAAAATAAAGGTCAGACTTTGACTCACGGAAAAAAGAAAAATAACATGCACAGATCAGACAAAGAGCATATAAATATAACTACAAAATATGTGTAAGAAAAACCAAGGTCCAGATAGGCAGTCCAGCAACAAAGGAAAGACTGATTTCAGCGGCTCAGGCCAGGCCTAGTGCAGTGCAGCAACGGCGTGAGTGCAGTGTCCAGCGATCGCTTGCATACCTGGACGTGAGTGCAGTGTCCGGCGATCGATCGCTTGCATACCTGGACGTGAGTGCAGTGTCCGGCGATTGCTCGCACACCTGGACGCTACTGCTTTTCCAACTCAGTCACATAGATGAGGTGGTCCTCCGGCGACTTGCCATGCGTCTTACTAAGGTGCAGTTTGACTGCATGCTTGCTCGCAAAAGTCCGGTTGCAGAGCTTGCATTGGAATGTGGAACCCAAGTCTTCCTCGGCAGCCCCCAGTGGGCCCAAAGTTTTGTTCACAAGGACTTTGGAGACATTCTGCTGCTCCTGAATCTGACTGAGTGGCAGCTTGGAGAGGTCCTTCAGGCTAAAGCCCAAGTGTGTCTCCAGGTGGCTGATGTACGTGGAAGCAGTTCTGAACTGAGAGGCACAATCGTTGCAAAAGAAAACAGGATGCCCTGTGTCGAGGTTCTTGAGGAACTTTGTTCCCCCTGTCCTTCGCAGTTGATACTTCACATTGGCCAGCCAGTGACTGATGGTGGTCATGGAGAGGCCCGTGAACTTGGAGATGTGCACGCGCTCCTGAGGGCCCAGGTCCGACATGATGTACTTGCCCTCAGCCGTCTCCCGCAAACTCGAGGCAAACTGGGCCTGCAGGATGAGCAGGTGCTGCGGGTTCCAGTTGGACTGGCGCCCCTTCCTCTTGTGGACAGGTGACAGCTCATCCAGAGCCTCCTCAAAGCTGCTCCCATCGGCATCAGACTTCTCAGACACAGTAGAGGGTGTGGAGGACTTGGGGGTCAGGCGACCCGTGAGGTTTTTCACCATGTCAGAGATATCCATGAGGGCACTCTCTCGAAGAGGTGATGACACAGAATCTGCCACGCCCGAGACCAAGGGCTTGCTCTTAGACTTGGTCAGATCGATGGGTTGGTCGCTGTTTTCATAGTAGTAGCGGTCAATGGCATCAGCCTGCTTCACGGGGGTGCTAGGGTAAACAGGCTTGTCCAGCATGCTGTTGCTGATTTTGTACAGCATTGCCAATGGGTCCAGAGAGGGACTCACAGGCTTGGACACTTTGCCCAAGTGGGTGTTCATAATGGACTGCAAAGCACTCAGTGGGCTGATGAAAGAAGGTTCTGGCGAGTGGTCTGTGATGATCCCCAAGTTGTTGCAACCATTGGTGACCTTGGCTTTGAGAGGTTCTGTGCCATTAGGGGTGTGAGCATCCCCTTGACCCTCCTTTTTGGCCTTCCCAGTCTCAGCTTCAGGCCCTTTCTTCTGCTGCTTACTGCCCATCTCCTCTGACTCAGGAAAATCTTTATTCTCCTTTGCCACAGGGGACACAGCCTTAGTGGGGGAGCTCTTCTCCTTTTCTACAGGCCGCTCCTCCTTCTTGATGGTGACCTTCCCTGTGACCTTCTCCACTAGCTCCTCCATGGCAGACACGTTGCTCTTGTGCAGTGGGGGTGTGAGGCTCCCCGGGGAGTGTAGGAGAGCATTGTGCTCTGGGGCAGACAGCGACTTCATGCTGCTGGCATAGGACGGCTGCACCTGTACACTCTGCACAGCTGCCTGCAGCGGCTTCACAGTGCCCGGCAGCTGGTAGGCTGCATGGATGCTGGGGTAGCCACCCCAAGAGGGCGCACCATTCTGTGCTTTGCTGATGGCTGTGGACACGGTGTTCTCCAAGGACTTCAGAATGTCCACGCCTCCCTTGGGGCTGTCATCTAGGTCCTCCTCACGCAAATACTGGTAGAGAGCTGTAGGCTCAAACTTCTCAGCGGTGTCATCACTCTCTTCCTTGATCTTCTTGTCCACATCACCCACCACCACTGGCACCTTCTCCTTTTCGGGCTCTTTCTTTTCTTCAGAGGCCGTGGAGCCAGCAGGAGAGTCTGGCTGTTTCTTAATGCTGGATGCTGGCAGCCGGGTGTGGGTGGTAGGGGGCAGGGGTATGGACTGGATCTTTTCTTCCACCACAGGGTCCAGAACCAGCTGCTTCCCCTTCTTGGAAGCTGAGGTTGTCACCTTCAAGAAGTGGCCAGTGACCATCATGTGGGCCGTGAGCTGCTGCAGGGTGTCATGGGAGCTGCCACACTCCATGCACTTGAGGATCTGAGCTTTGCGGGCCTCAAACTGCCACGTGTAACTAGCACCATTCTGGTAGCCATAACGGTTATTCGGTGTGACGTATGGGTTGGCCGTTTTCTGGTCTTTGGCCGACTCACCGACTGCAACCTCTGTGGCCATGCCTGCCGGCTCTGGGGAGCAAGGGGATGCTAGATCCTGAAGCGCTCGCTTTTTGGTAGAAGGGACCAGTTTGGTGATGGCTGGCACTGGCTCCTTCAGAGGCACTTTCTGGTAATGCTTTGTTTTAATCATGTGGACGCTGAGGTCTTGCAAGGACTCAAAGGAGTGTCCACAGTACATGCACTTCAGCACCTTCTGTGCATCTTCTTTGCCCTCCATCTCCATCAGGGAGCGCTTCCTGGGCTTGGACCACCGCTTGGTTTTCTCAGAGTCCTTGTCCCTGTTGTCATCGCGGTAGTGGCCCGTCTCGTTCATGTGTACCGTCAGCTCCACCAGTGTGTCATAGGCGGCACTACAATCTTTGCACCGAAACTTACTGGCACCAGTGAATACGGAGCCATAGAGTTTGTTATTCTGCCGATAGAGCTGCACGGTGCTGAACAGGCTGGGCTCAGGCAGCAGCCCATAGGATGATGTCTGTTGCAGTGTCTTAGCCAAGGCAGCCTGGTGCCAGTCATACCCGGAGCTGCTGCTATTACTGGTGGTGCTGCTGTGGCTGGTGCTGGTGCTGCAGCTGGTGCTGGCTGTGCTTGCCGTGGTACTGGCCGTACTGGCAATAGTGGTAGAGGGGGTGGGGGTGGAGCTCTCCTTCTGGCCAGCATCACTGGTGCTGGTGGTCAAACTGGACTTCTTCAAGTCCAGAGCTAAGCTAGACCAGCAGGATTCTGAGAACAAGTTCGCATACACGGCTTTGATTTGTGCCAAGCTGTCCTGGGGGTAAGAGATGCCATCTGGACACTGCGGCTCCTCTTTCTCTTCTCTGGAGGAAGAGCTTTTGAAATGGGCTAGCTGATCACTGCTCTCGCTGAAGGGCGAGCCATAGCCAGCCTCCTGGTTAGTCGCAGTGCTGACGGGAGAGTTCTGGTAGCTCTGGGCCTCTTTGATCTCGGTCTCTTCATCGCACACAAACTCGCTCTCCTGAATGTCCAGAGACACCCCACCGTCCTCCACATGCTCCTCATCTATCTCTGCTGCCTTCAGCTCTTCCTCAGGAACATAAGCTAAGAGAGAAAAATGAAGCACAGTTAGGAGGAGTAAATCATCTTCAAGGACTCGGCCTCCCCAGCAGGTAGGTGATCTTTAAAAAGATGTTTTTCAGCCAGACTCCCTGACTACAAGGCCACCCCAACTCTGCCCACTTCACTGCTGTGCAGCAAAGGGGATTTTACAAAATTATTTCCCTGAGTGAATCCTTTACTAGAAAGGCACTGAGCTGGGGAGCAACAGCACCCCAGTTTGACAGAGAGGAGCTGGGCTGGGAGATCAAGGACCTGACACATGCCCGAGGGGCCTCTCAGACAGGCTGTTCCTCCCATGACATGAGGATTCCCTCACAACTTCCATGCAGCAAATATCTGGAATCAGCTATCATGGAAGTCCTGGCTGTCAACTTTTAGGGGAAGATACCATCTAACAGGAAATATTATATAGGTTCCATAAATAAAACTACTCCTTGAAGGCAAGCAATAAAATACTCTGCTTTTCACCAAAAGAAAGGCAGCATAGGATCGCCAGTCTGCCTAGATAAAGCAGAGTGCACCTGCATGGGGTTTCCACACAGGTAACCAAGGGCCACTACGGCCCACCAATGTCCAATGCAGCACCCTATGTCATAGCAGGAGGGAGAGACAAGGTGGGCACCAGCGATGGGTGCATGCATGAACTGAGCATGGGGTACCCACACAGTGGAAGACCTTAAGGAAAAGGAAACACAGACATTGCCACCCCCTTGTTCAACCTTGAGAACATTCACAAAAGGCCATATACTCTAATTCACTGAATGTTCTTACACTAGTCAGGTTCAGAGAAAGGCAACGGTCGCTGTCAGGGTCTTTGGAAGAAGGGAACAGAGAATTATGTTTCACGGCTACAGTTTCAGTTTTGCAAGATGGACAAAGTTCTGGAGATGGGGATGGCTACACAGCAGTGTCAATGTTCTTCACACCACTGAACTGTAACACTTGAAGAAAAGAGTAAAATGCTAACTTTTATGTTAAGAATATTTTATCAAAATATTTTTTAATCATAAAACACAATGGTGTATAGTCCGTGGGCCCATCACAGGCCTACAACTACCCAGCCAGTGACTTCCTGGGCTGAAAATGACTTTGTCAGGGCACTGGCAAAAACAGTTGTCCTGGGATAAGCAAGCTGGAGGACATACAGTGTTAGACAACACCTTAATTTTTTTTAATGTATTTGGTACAGGGTCTCACTAGGCAGCTCAGACTCATAGTGATCCTCCTGTTTTCAGCCTCCCCAGAACTGGGATTATAAGCATGGGCCACCACGCCTGGTCTCAGTGGCCGGCTCAGTGTGCCCGGGGGCAGGGCCAGTGAAGACCTTAATTTTTATTGCAGGTCATTTTATACCCTTTACAATGTGACATATCTTTCTAATTCCCATGGGGAGGTTGTCACATGTTTTCTAAATTTATTTGTCCATTGTTTTACTTGTTCTTTTGCTTTTTCCCCTTGCTCCACCGTCATCACTGTCATCATCATTACTGTACTATATTGCTTGCTATCAAGGAGTTTTAAAAAGAACAACTAACTGAGCTAATAATGTTCTCGGAAAAATTAGGATTAAGGTATGTGCCAGAAAGCCCCTATTAAAATGCACTGATATGACTTGAGCAGGGTGTCTCATTAAATATAATCATTCATTATCACATTATCAGAGCCAGATCCTAAGGGAACATAGCAAAGAACGTAGCATTTCCAGGTAAGGTGACAAGAGGGACAGAAAACACCATGTTGCCTCAAGGGAGGATGCCAGGGCTAGCCAGGGGCACTAAGAGGCATCTGCATCTGCAAGTGAAGGGCTCGGGGTCCAGGTAAGCAAGCCGTCATGGCACGTGCATGATCACGCACATGCACACACAAGTTTATACAGAGACAACTGAACTGACAACTGAACTGGGCGAATCTGCCAGCTCGGGCTCTGAAGAATGTCCGCGTAGACACAGCTCCTTTGTAGCATGGCCTAACCAGTGCCACCTCTGCATGGAAGCTTAGAGCAGCTAAGCACACACATGTATGTGCTCATGGCATAGCATGTGGCAGCAGTCCACTAATGAACCAGGGCATTACAGTTCTGTGCACATTGCACCTCTGGCATGAGAAATGACCATGCAAGACTGCAGGTTTTCACCATGTACCCCAACATCTGGGCTGTGCTCTAGATGATTCTGCTGTACCCCTATAAGGTGTAATCCCCATAAATTAAAAATGAGTCTCAAATTCATTTACATTTTAAGTTTTCTCACAATGACTAAACGTACAGCATGGACCTATTCTGAGAGGTCCTTTGCACAGAACCCAGCCCAGGGATGCCACACTAAGAACCACTGCTTAGATCATCCCCTTATAGGAGTATGGCCTGGGCCATATGGGTTGGTCCCCAGACCTCCTCTCTGCAGGTTTTACTGAGGACAAGAAGGCCACAGGATTAAGAGGGCTGAGCTTGTGTGAGATTGAAGGTGCTGGGACCCACGGTGAAGGCAGTCTCTGCACTTACGCATCTAAGGGGCAGACTCCAGCAGCAGCCTCAGGCAGGTCCTTATGTCAGGACCAACAGTGAACTACAGGAAGCTGCCTGATGGACTTAGCCCAGCCACCTCTGGGAACAGAGGCTTCGTCCCCAGCAAGTAACTTACAGAACACATTCCATGTGGACTGTAGCTGTGTCAGGAAGGTCATCACTAGCTCACTACTCTGCCTGGACCCCCACACCCCCAGTCACAATGGCCTATAGACTGTGTCACTAGACTCACTGTATGCCCTAGTCTCCAATGCAGGCAACCCATCAGGGTTGGCAGAAGAGTGCAAAGAACCCATGCATCCCAAGACCCCCAGCAGATGTATAAAACTACAGATAGCAAACAATCCTATGGATTTTTACTATATGTACATACTTGGGATAGAATTTAATTTGTGAATGAGGCACAGCAAAAGATTTAAGTAAAATACGATAACACAACACTTTACCACCCTGAGTAAAATAAGGGTTACTGAACACAAGCACTGTGATACCACAACAGGTGATCTAATACCTGAGCCAGCTATGGAGTAACTAGCAGTGGCAGGGGTGGCTCTACACACAGCATGAAGCCATGGGACTAAGAGTCGGTCTACATCTCAGTGTGCACAGAGCAAGACAGGATAAGGTTTGGTTACAGAGCTGGGGCCTCTTCCACTCAAAGACACCTGTGAGGATGCTGCTGTTTCCAAGACCACCTATGTCTCACACAAGAAGGACTCCAACCCTTACAAGACCAGTGTGTGGTGGGTGACCCATGGCCTACATCATGCCTGAGTCTGCTAGGACCACCAGAGCACCCGCTGTCCTCCCCAGTGCTTTCTCCCATAACAGAAGGCCCTCATTCCACTTTCACAGAATCATCCCAAATCAGGTCCATGGAAGCTGCACTGCCCTGGGCCTGCAACTCCTCACACTCCTCCCGCACATGTGGGATCTCAAAGCCTCTTCTGCCTTGATTTTCACCCCTCCTGCTTGCCCTAGGATTCCTCCATGCATCCCAGCCTTCCTCTCAGCTGCCCTGAGTTCAAATCCTGTCACAGACCCTGTCCTAGACAGGAAACACAGACTTTCCCACTGGCACTCTCCACTGGGTCCGGTCCTCTGCCCCTGGACCCTCCCATCTGACTGGTTATGGGCAGCCCATCTTCCTGGGGTCTGGATTCCACCAGCCCATCCTCCTAGGGCCTGGAGACTAATATGTCCCCCTCTGCATGACACTTCTGAATCCCCACAGAACTCATTTACCCCTCTCTGCAGGATTAGGAGTCTGTCTGTCCTCACTGTCACATTGGGAGCTCTCCCACTTAGTGTGGGTACATGCCACATCTGGGCTGAGTGAGTACTTTCTTTTTTTAACAAAAATAATTTTTTTGAGTTAAACTGACAAAACCATGCATATTTAAGGTGTGGCATGTTGTGTTTTAGAATATATCTATACTGAAATGATTACTGCCATCAAACTAATTAGCATAGCCATCACCTCATATACTTAAAGTAATCTCTACAAATATCTCCTAAAACCACAAGCCAAAAAGGGCTCAGCATTTTCACCCCACTAACCTCTGCACAGCCCTGTAAGACAAGGATCACCAAAATGCCTCTTTGCAGAGGAAAGACTCAGCTCAGGGAAGTTCACCAGTTGTCCCACATTATCTGAAAACAAATAGTCAAAACATGAACCTGACCTCGGGGTCAAGTACTCTCCTTTCTGCACCAATGCTACCATGTTATTTTCTTTGTCTCCTCCGCATCTAAATGCCAGGCAGGACATAGAGGAATGAAGGAATGAATGGTCTAAAGCAATCCTCCAGTAAGTGTTCAGAAGACCATGCAAGAAATTCTCAAATTTAAAAACTTAGGGGAGATAAACTTCAATATTTGACACTCTGACCCAATGATTTTACTTTTTAAAGTGTAGTCTAAAAATGTATGAACTGTAGAAAAAGCTTCATAAATAAAGATGTCTCTTACAGTATTATGGCACATAAAGGTGGCCACAACCTAAACCTTCAACACTGAGTGATAAAGGAGTCAGAGTT
>PVKA01024032.1:0-34753 GCA_004027165.1 Ctenomys sociabilis
ATACATATTTATATATACCATATATATATATACACACATACCATTTTTACTTATTAATAGAACTTCAATAAGAAAAGATGCAGAGAAGAAATGCATGTCAGGAAGTAGTTGATAAAGCAGAGTGAAAATCAGTACTTTAAATGGTCCCAAATGGTTAAAATGGTAAACACCAGTAGTAACAGTTGTATATAGTTTACTAGAATATATCAGAAGCGTTTTATGCAAACTATTCATGAAGAAGAGTGATCAGTTCTAACTAAAGGGGCCTAAGGAAGGTTATGACTTCTACTAAGCCTGCTTAATTGGCACTCGGGAAGACAGGCCCAGCTTCCACCACAAATACTGCGGAGGTCACAGAGACAGGACATATGTGTTTGGGAAAGGCACACGTAGGCCAGGGGTACAACAAGTAGGAACAATGCAATGGCAGAGCGAGCCCGACAGAAAACAATCTTCATTTACCAGGCCCAGGGCACAGACTATCCCAGGCAAAGGGGAACCATGAAGAACACTGGGAAGAGGGACGGGGAGCACCAGGTGGCCAGGACAATGAAGAGGTCATTGTACCTGCTGTGGCTGAAGGGCAGGAGGGGAGGCAGAGAGCAAGGCTCCAGCGGAGGGATGGGGAAAGACAAGCAGTAGAGGTGCTCAGCACGTACAGGGAGGAGGAGGAGGAGGAGGGTGTTGGCGCAGTGCAGGAAGACTTCACCCCACAGCAGCTGAGGCTTTCACACAGACAAGGGAAGTCTAGGAAGCAAGTGCACTGCAGCTACAGGTGCTCTGAGAGCCTAGGAGCCACCAGCACACTGTGGTCATGCCCTATGTGCCTTGAGCCAGATACAAAGCTGCCTTCTTTCTTGCCTGTCAAGGCCTGTCCCTCCTGGGGTCTGGGATCTCCTATAGCGGCATTTTTGTTTCTATCCCCAGGTCCATCCTCGGAGAGTTCCCCCTGCATTCCCAGAATGCAGGTCACCGGCTGGGCCAGCAGCTAGAGGCATATGAAGGCCAGCATGCATTCACCTTTTCTGTGCAGTGGGTCTCTGCAGTGTTCGTGTGTGGCTATTCACCAGCTGAGGGTCCCTGAAGCCTCATCACTGCCACACTCACCCCCAGCTAGCACATCTGTCCTTGCTGTTTTCATCCCACAGCTTAGTCAAATGAATTGTCAGCCACCAGTTTTGGTCTTTAAAGGACAACCCATAATATTTTCATCTTTCTGCCAAGTTCCTATTTCCCAAAGTCTAAGTTAATGTCATTACTTTGACTTCCAAACTTTCCATCTGAGACTGGGCCCTAATCTCGTACAAATGTAATTACTCAGAAGCCTGGAGTGGCTGCTTCCCTGGACGCACATGTGATGCTGGCACACACAAACCTCATTCTTGTTTTTGGCAGTAGCATCACACTCGCTGTTTTCAGGCTTCCTCAGGTGCTTCCACCTTCCTCCTTGGTCAAAAGTGATCATTGTCTGGATGGAGTTATCTGAATGGAAAAAGAATGACCACCAGTCTGATACATTGGAAGCACCGATTATAGTTCATTGCTGTGTGACTTGCTCTGGAGACCAGAAAACACCACTCTAACCCTGACATCCCACAGACTTTTTTTTTTTTTTTAATTTTAGTAAGGGTCTCCAGAGTCTACAGGGTCTCACTACACAGATCTCATTCAACGGCAGAGCGAGCCCGACAGAAAACAATCTTTCGGGCTCGCTCTGCTTGTGTTTAGCCTCCCAAGAGCTGGGATTATAGGTGTGTACTACCATGCCAGTCTCAGCATGCTCCAGGGGCAGGGCCAAGTCGGGGATAGAACCCTGGCCACTGCGTCTGCCTAAGCAGATACTTTAATTCATTGAGCCATTTGGCTGGCCCTCCCACAGGTTTTTAATGATTGGAAAAAATGGCTCAGTGATGCTCAGTAACTGAATAGCACCTTAAATATGACGCTTGTTCAAGGCTTGCCACCCAAGCAGGGGTGGTTAGTGTGAGTGGTTCAGGGAAAACAAAGGACAGAAGTGCTGGACATACAATCAGGGAAGAAATAGGGACTCAATGTCACTTAGTACCTTGTAGGCCCCTGCAGGGGTTTGTTAAAAAGATCAAGCATCCTACCTCCATTCACTCACCCACTCACTCACTCACTTCATTTATTTGCCTATCTGTGCACTAGTAAAGGTGAACCCTACAGAGCCATAGAGTCACAGAGCTCTAGAAGCATTTTGGCTGGTTGCTGCCAGGCCCTCTCTAGGAATAGTTCAACTTCAGGTTCATACCTGTCAGCCTAAACCTCCTAATATGGGAGACTAGCCAATTAAGCAACACTGACTCTAAAATACTTTTCTTTCTAGCTGTTGCTGCTTTCCTCTCTCCTAAGTCCAGTTACCATAATTTATTTAAGATAGGGAGTCAGGCTATACACAAGAGGGCTTGCTGGCCATGTAAGTACATTCCTGGAGCACAGGCCCAGCAGGCCAGAGGCCTCTGACCCTAACACTGAGCTAGAGGAGCACGATGGGCAGCTGTGGCAGGACTCACCTTCTGAGAGCATGCTTGTTATGTAGACCCCGCGGAGGGAGGTTACATTGGTAAAGTCAGTTTCTCCACCTGTGGTAGTGTAGAGATGTCGGTCCAGAGACTTGGAATAGACAATGCCTCGGTCATCAGAGGTAAAGATTGTGCCAAATCCAGTGTCTAAAATGGGCAAACAAACAAGCCTAAATCTTGGTAAGGAATAGAGAACAACAAGGGTAGAGCTGGCTGGCCCAGACCATTGCCCGGCAGCTGTCTTAAGTGGGAGTCTCAGTCCCACGGGCTCATCAAGGTTCAAGCTCAGCTCTCAGGCCCTGCTCAGTATTTGACATATGGGCAGTGCTGCATGATGAAGAGCTCCTTAGGTGCCACAGCAAAGCTCTTCCCAGATATATTTTGCTAGTGCAGGTACTGTATTTATATTCATGTTCTACACATTTCTAAATCTTTATACTCTAGAAAAATGTTTTGAAACTATCTGTGGTGAAGGTTCAAGTTTTAAATTTCCAATATGTCACAAATTCTTTTATGAAATATAATTATCATAAAAATTAAAATATATTGTGTACTTGTATAAATTCTCTATGATGAATGTGATCATTATGTATATCTAATATGTATCAGTAAATTAGAGATTCAAAATATAGTAATCACTAGAAAAATGAAATAGAAAAGATATATGTGAGGGTGGGACAAGGCCACAGTGCCTAAAACAGTCAAGCGACCTCTGTCTTGTTTTTTGGCAGTACTGGGGATTGAACTTAGGACCTTGCACTTGCCAGGCAGGCGCTTATGCCCTTGAGGTATCTCCCCAGCCTGAAATAGAAAAGATTAACAAAATATATCCCTTGATTAATTATTAGATTCAACAAATATAAAATTACTTTGTCAAGTGGCTAAGAGTTTCTAAATGCTCTCAATTCCTAACTTACCTAATACCAGCAAATCAGTACCAGTCCTGCCAATACTGCAGACTACCCTGAATAGCTCACTTCTAGAACATTTGTTCTAGAATACATAAACTATAGCAACTATCAAAACAGGTGGCCTTTTAAAGAGACAATGCAGCCAGGTGTGGTGGCACATACTTGTAACTTCAGTACTTGGGAGACTGAGGCAGGATTGCCGTGAGTTCAAGGCCAACCTGAACTACAAAGCAAGACTAAAAACTAAAGTAGCAACATATTATCTTTGGGATCAACAGAGTGCTAATAAATGTGTAGAAGTGAAAGGAAAAGTTGACATACAAAAAGGAAAGCTTCTTAAAGCAAGGCTTAAAGCTGAAATTTCTATGCACTCAAAGGCTAAGACGCTTACCTCCAGGTTCATCTACATGCATGAAGACCATGTCATCATTAGCTGCTAGAATAGAATAGAACTGCTCCTGTCCCACAGAAGGAAGCTGGGCCATGCTCCACGTGTCCCCTTGATCTGTGGACACATGGATCCTTCTTGTTGTATCCTAGAAAAATAGGCCAATGTATATCTTAGAATTTCTAGTATTCATTTCCCCAGTGGGTACAATTGCAAGAAAAGGTCACAATACCCATTATCAAAGCAATTTGTAACCTCTTACAGGGTATAGAGCAATCCATTCTATTAGAAATAGAGCTGCCTTGGCATTCTTTGGTTCTCTCATTCTTTTCCTAAGAATTTTTATTTTTAATTTTAATTTTTTAAATTTTGGCATGTATTTGGTTGTTGCTGAGTCTCACTACACAGCTCAGACTTATGGTGCTCCTCCTGTTTTTAGCCTCCAAAGAGCTGGGATTACAGGCATGTGCCACCATGTCCCGACTCTGGCCAGCTTAGCCTGTCCTGGGGGCGGCGCTGGTGCAGCTTGTAGTGCTGGGGATCGAACTGCAGTCCCTGAAATTGCCTAAGCTTGCCTAAGTAGGCGCTTTAGTCCACTGAGCTATCTCCTTGGCCCATCAGTTCTTGAATTCTGATGATGCCCCAGATTTCTTCAGCAGGGCTAAGACTAAGGATCTGATGTGACTGTCATTAGCTTAGCCTTACAGTTATTTGCATATATTACTCAGGTGATTCTAAAAATGATGATTACTGAATAAAAGTTTAGTCCCTTTCAGACAGTCTTGGCATAACCCAAATAATTAAATACATTAGAAAATGGAGATGAAATCCATGCTTGAGATCTCACAGAGAAGTCAGGATGTAATGTGTCCTAGAAGAGCTCACAGAACAGCCCTGATGAAGGGAACATTTGTGGGCTGGGAACAGTCTGAAATTACTACAAGGGATGGTGAGAGCATTTGGTTGGTAACAGAGTATGTTACAAAGACAATTAAAGCCCACTCTCTGATAAATAGTTTGTGTTTTGAGACAAGGTCTTATTATGTCGACCTTGCTGCACAGCTCAGGCTTGTCTCAAACTGACAACCCTTCCCAACCACAGGTATGAGCCACCACACCTGGACTGAGAAACAGTTTAAACCCAGCAAATCAGTCTTTTAACTCACTACTGCAACGACACTTTTTGTTAAGTCACCAACAGACTCATTTTGCCAACTCCCACAGGGAATTCTCAAAACTCATTTCACCCAACATTACACTTGAGTTTACTGGAGCCGACTGCCACCTCCTCCTGATGGTCTTTCTTTTCTTGTCTTCTGTGGTATCACTCTGGCCCAATTTCCCTTCATCTCACTGGTCCCTCCTTCTAGTCTCTATAGATTCTTCTTTTTCCAACCTTCAGTGTTGCGGTGCTTCAGGGCTTCTCCAGTCCTCTCATCTCTCCTCTTCCTACTCATTCCTCCTGAAGAAATCATCTAGTCTCATGGCTTTAAATACCATACAATTTTGTGAGATCCACATACTCAAATGCCTACTTGACATGTCCTCGTAGGTGTCCCATAGGTATCTCATGCCCAAGTTGGACTGTTTTGCTTTTCTTCCACAAACCTATTCCTCATGCAGCCCTTGCCATTTTCTGAGATCAACTATCCAATGGAGACAAGGTTTTGCTAAGTAGTTCAAGTAGGCCTTGAACTTGTGAACTTCCTTGCCTTGGGCTCCTGAGTGCTGGGATTATAGGCGTGTACTACCATGCTCAGCCCATGGTGCACATTTAATCCATAGCAAGTCCTACTACCAATAGAGTGAAAATACGTCTGCAACCTAACTTCTTCCCTTGTCCACTATTAGCAACCTGTCCTCTCACTCGGCTACTGCAGTCACCTCCCAGTGGCCCTTGCTGCTTCCATTCTGTCATCCTCAGCCTTCTCTGTGCATATTTGTTCTGTTAATAAGGAAGTCAATTCACATCACACCGCTGCTCACAACCCTTTCACCACGCACTGACACACATGGCATAAAATCCAACCTCCTTCTCATGACCTGGAGAGCAGGATCTGGCTGCAGCTGCCTGTCTGGCTGCCCCCTGCACGCTATCCCCAGTGTTCCAGCCACATGGCCCTTTCCCCCTTTCTTCAACAGACAGACATGCCAGGGCATGTGCCTGTGTGTTGGCTGCTCCCCATCCAGCTTGCCTCCTGGCCATCCACATGGCCACATTCTCACTCCACTCAGCTCTCTGAGTGCCCACCACGCTCCCTGGCTATATATATGTGCACTGACCCAGTTTCTATCACTTTGCTTCCTTCCATTGCTTTAGATTGCTTCACAGCTTTCATTATTACTGGTTACGCTTGTTTACTTAGTATCTATTTCCCCATTTGAAAATAAGCCTTGAAAGCAAGAAATTTATCTATTTGTTCACTGCTATATTTTAGGAACTCAGAATAGTATAAACTATATAGTAGTCAATTAATTACCCATTTTTATTTTATTACTATTTTTGGATACTATACAAGCAGACTGCTTTTTTTTTTTTTGATATCTACAGCCCAAACTGGGTCTCCAAATCTAAAATCAAATCTAAAATATAAGACTAGAATTCATATGGTGACCAAAGTCTATAAGGCATGAGGGTCTATCAGCCTCTGTAAAGAAATCACCCCAGGGCTGGGGAGATGGCTCAGTGGAATAAGTGCTTCCCTGGCAAGCACAAGGGCCTGAGTTCAATCCCCAGTTCCGCAAAAAAAAAAAAAAAAAAAAAAAAAAAAAAAAAAAAAATCACTCCAAAGGATAATCAGATAGCTCAGCCTGTCTAGATGAGCTCAGGTGCCTGCTTAGGCAGACACAAGGACTGAGGTTCAATCCCTGACATGCCGTGCTGGCCCCAACCCTGGGGTGTGCTGTGACAGGGATTAAAATTGGGTGTGGTGGCACATGCCTGTAATTCTAGCACTTGGGAGGCTAAAAATAGGAGAATCACTACGAGTTGGACCTGTGTGGTGAGACCCAGTAGACCCTGTACTAAATACATAAAATTAAAAAAAGTCATCTCAAATTGTACAATGATATTGAATACTACAAAAAGACAAGGAGTTCCATCAGTATTATGTAGTAAAAGGGAATCTACAAGGCACAATTACAGAGATCTGATACCGCAAAGCAAAGAGCTGGATACTTACCTTATCAGCCATCACAGAGGCAAAAAGGAAACGCCCTCCAAGACCAAATGAGTAGATTTTCACACCAATGGTTTTGAAGGTTTTCCCTAAGTCTGAAGTTCTCCATAATTCCAATGCTCCAAGGTCAGCTTCTTAAACAAGACAAAATATTAATTAAAATTTCATTTATTGATGAGTCTAGTTCAAACCAGCTGCTTTAGAAGTGCTCTTTTTTAAAAAATGTATTTGGTCATTATAGGGTCTCACTACATAGCTCTAGCTCATAATGATCCTTCTGTTTTGCAGCCTCCCCAGCACTTGGATTACAGGCATACACTATCCTGGGCTCTGTGGCTGGCTCAGCTGAAGTAGGGGGCAGGGCTAATGTGGCATGTAGTGCCAGGGATTGAGCCACAGTCCCTGCACTTGCCTAAGCTTGCTTACGCTGAGTCCACTGATCTGTCTTTCCAGCCCTAGAAGTGCTCTTTCTATTTATTTATTTATTTATTTATTTATTTATTTATTTATTTATTTTTATTCCTTTATTTATTACAGTGTCTCGCTACACATCATGGATTCTTTGTTTGCGGAGATGGGGGGGTGAGCTCAGCCGGCCCTGCGGGGAGGGGCTGGCATGGCATGTGGTGCTGGGGCTCGAACCGCGGTCCCTGAGAGGCGCTCTAGACCGCTGAGCTATCTTGCCAGCCCTAGAAGTGCTCTTAATCTTACAGCAAACACATTTTTAATCCTTTGCATGTTTATCAACATAGCAACAGATAGAGAATTCACATTTGGATTTTATTTTATAAATGTGAGACTTTATTCAATTCTCTTAATTCCAATATAGTGTTGCATAAAAACAGCACAACTACAGAATATTGCTTTCTTTTCTTCATAGTGCACTTTAAAATTATCTTATTATGTTTTAAATCATTTTGAGTTTTCACTTCTTGTTTGTCATCAAGTACTCTTACTTGAATTTATGTTCCATGAGAAGAGGCCTTGGGTGTTTTGTTTTCTCTGCCCTTAGAACAGTGTTTAGAATGCAGCAAATATTCAGACATGTACTGAATGAATAATGAAAAATTTTGCTTTGAAACTGTGCCACAGACTGGGAAGCCAAAGGCTCCACTGACACAAACATAACTGATGTTCTTGTAGAAATCATCATACCTTCTAATTCATGATTAGCCAATACTTGCTTTGCATAAATACATTACTAAGAGTAAGTGTACTGCCTCCCTGAATAGTCCATATGTTTATCAAGTCTAGACACTGTGTAGTAATTCAATTGTACTTTCAAAATTTCAAAAATCATTAACAGGTATCTTTAATTCAGGAGAGGAAAAGATCTTTCATTTCTATCCTGAATGACCAAGAACAGTGTACCATGAATGAATAGAATAGTAATCTGTTCTGGAACTAAAATGTACTTACTGCAAGAGCCATTCATATAGGTGGTAAAGAAGATGACATTTTCTGATCCCCTACAAAAAAGTAAAGACAGGGAAAGAATGCTTTAAGACTGCTACGGAATGTGCAACTTTGGCCACAAAGCCCACAGGGTGTTTAACAAGTCTCCTCCATCCAGACCTGCTGACACAGCCTTCTCAGGAGCTTTGCACCTGGTCCTCCCATGGCCTACAGCCTGACCCCATGTGTTTTCTACAGTCCATGCCTTCATTTCATGAACTCTTTCAACAGGTCACACTGGTCTCCCAATCTGCCATATGTAAGGTACTGTTTCCCCCAACTGCACTTTTTTTTCCTCTCATGTAACCAAAATGTACTCATAGTTTTCTAGTTCCAGCTTAAAGCCTAGCTTTCGTTGGGTCGTTCTAATGAAACTTCTGTGCTGTCAACATCTATAACAGTAGCTTCTTAGGCAGGGCAATTCCACTTTCCAGGGGACACTTGACAATGTTTGGAGACATTTCCAGTTGTCACAACTGGGGCAGACAGGAATCTTTAATAGCATCTAGTGGGTACAGATCAGGGATGCTGCTAAACATCTTAATATGTCTAGAACATCACCTTAATAACAAGTTATTCAGCCCAATCTGTTGTTAGTGATGAAGCTGAGAAATCCTGTTGTACAGCCATCTCTTGCTACACTAGCTACTCAGCATTCACTCAATTTATTTGTTTTGTATAATGTGCTACCTATCTCCTACCACACAAATCGGCCTCTTCAATAGGTACTAAGTTCTATGCATTGTTGTTTCACCTCAGAGTATAGCTTAATGCTTTGAAGCAGCCATATAATTTAGTTCTTTTAGACAACTGAGCCAGAAGTTGAATTACTTAAAATGTAACTAGGACTGGACTTGGTGGCACATATCTGTAATCCCAGCACTCAGGAGGCCGAAGTGGGAGGCTTGTCGTCAGTTTCAGGCCAGCCTAAACTACATAGCAAAACCTTGTCAATAAAACAAACAAACAAAAAACAGTCATCAGGAAAGGAAGTTTTCAGAGAACTGCTTACATGCTGAGTTTGAGTATGTTCTTTCAGTACTTCAGGTTATAAATTCCTAGAAATCAAAGGTCTAAAAGGTGAGTAAAGAGTTACTGTTGGCCAGTTATATTTAGTGTAAAGTAATGTAGTATTTATTTTGGTGGAACCAGGGATTGAACTTAGGCCCTTTCACTTGCCAGGGAAGTGCTTATTCTACTGAGCCATCTCCCCGGCCCCAGTAATGTAGTATTATAAAAGTAAAAAACTTTGTATAGAATACAAAATAAAGGAGCCGGGCGTGGTGGCGCATGCCTGTAATCCTAGCACTTGGGAGGCTGAGGCAGGAGGATTGTTGTGAGTTCAAGACCAGCCTGAGCTACAAAGTGAGCTTAAGGCCAGCCTGAACTGCATGGTGAGACCCTGTCTCAAAAAGACAAAAAAAAAAAAAAAAAAAAAGAATACAAAATAAAATATCATTTGAAAATAATCATTTAAAAGGTAACTTTTAATAATCAACACTGAGCTTTGCCAGAGTTATTTAAAGCGCTGCTTTGGTAAATGCAGGTAGACATATAGGAACACGGTTCAATTCCCACCTCCAGAAGCTGTACCAGACCTGCCTTTAAGGCAGCCTGAAATAGCCAAAAAATCCTGCATAATAATCAACATTATTATAGTATTAATTCAATACATCCTATATATTTTAGGTTCATCAGGAAAAAAATGATTTGTTAACTTAGTTACCTTAAAAATTCCTTCCTTCCTGGTTAAGTCCTTACACGGTACAAATAAACTTCATGAAAATACATAAAATCAAAGAAGATATGGCATGTGTACCACAGGGATATGTGAAAACTTCATTTCACGAGCATTTCTGGAAAAATTCCATCTTATTTAAGTAACATACTTAATATTTTAATTAATTTTGATAGATAAAGCTCAAAACCATATTATACACTTCCTTATTCCCTCAGTCTTGGCTCTCTAGGTCATCATCATGGATGCTGATATTATCAAAGTACATACAGAGTTCCCATTAGAAGTCACTGAAGTACAGGTCCTTTCTTTATTTAGCCCTAAGTGGCTTCATGCTTGATCATACTTCACAGTGAGTAAAGCATTACCAGTAGCCCAGGTATATCTAAGGCAATGGAGTATGGTATTACAAAAGAAAAACACCTTGTACAGGATAAGTGATTTCATGCACTATGTTTCTGTCTGTTCTACTATAATTTTTCTCCTTTCTTCCAGCTCTTGGCTGCAATTCTAATGCTGTTATGCATTTGTTGCTAGCAGCCACAGAATTGATTTCTAACAGAAATCTGCTATAAACTGGGAAATCAGATAAACAAATTTGTCAAATTAGTGAAAGAAAAAGAAGACTCTGAACAAGGGTCTGAGCTTAGTAAGAATTCTGGACATATGAAGGCTCTTAATTTTTGTTCAACCCCCCTCCTCATATCCCTCAAACCACGGAGAAAATAATCCTAAGGCCCAGCGAGGCTAAGCTCCTGACTAGCAGCAGCACAAGCAGGTCGGAACCAAGGTGACCAGCCCCATGAGTTATAGCTCTCCCTGCACTCATCTTCAGTCATACACCTACCAGGGACAGGGCAGAGAGGTGAGCAAGTTTACATATATGGACCGTGTGACTCTGGCACTCTGGAAGCTCTTATGGTTTTCTTCCTGATTTCTTACTCTGTCCTACATGACTGAAATGGATTGACAGCCAATGGAATATAAATCTTTGTGCACAGACATATTTAAGTCTTCAAATTAAAGCTCTGTTTTGTTTTGTTCTAACTGATGTCACCAGGTACAGAGAATAAATCTCTTTCGGGCAGCAGCTACTCTGTCAGATGCCTTTGTTACACTCTAACATGTACTCACACCAAGTCTTCTTTACTAGCGTAAGTGGAAGCTCCTCTTGCCCGAGCTCTGTGCCAGGCTCCTCTCTCAAATCCCTTACAGCACCCTGAAGAGCAAGTGCTTGGCACACAGTACACAGTATGTGCTCAATGTTTACTCATGTGACTTCCAGCAGTACTATAAGGATGGAGTCTTCTGTTACTCACCATTTGGCCAAACATACTGCTTTGTGGATTTCTTCCCATTTTCCCCCAAAATTCTTGGACACCCACAGGCCGTTCTGAAAGATTATAAATGACTTATCACAATTCCAGCTTTATCCTGTGCAGCTGCTTGTTTGACCTTTAATAATTCATATTCAATGATTCAGGACTGTAAAAACACATACTGGGGTTCCATCAGAGCTGCCTGAGTGCCAGACACACATGGTTTATTCGGGCCCCTTCAGGATCTCTGCAGTAGGGAATAACAAATGCAGGTAAAGTGCCCACTATGTGCAGGCACCGCATCAAATGCTGCACTGGGGATACAAGGATGAGTAAGACTCACTCCAGCTCTAAGGGATCACATGGTTTAACAAGAGGCACAGATGAGGAGAAAGTGCAATACCATGTGGGTGTGTCATGGGAAGAGTCTAGTGCAGACACAGGGAGAGGAAGCTTATACATCCCGAAGAGACAGCTGCTCCGACCCTGAGATGGTGAGCAGTGGAGCCAGAAGGCAAGCTGGAGACAGGTTGCTACCACAAAGAAAGACCAGTACTAGCAAAGGCAAGGACATGCTAAAACCATCGAGTTCCAAGGTGAGCAAGCATGGAATCAATGCTTTGGAGAAAGGGGAAGGGGGAAGCTTTCCCTCAAAGCCAGGCCAAGGAGTCATATTTTTTACTATATAAAAGGCATATTCAGGAAGGTGGTCCAAAAGAGACTGCTAAGAGTTTTAATTTTTTGGTTGGTGTATTTGTATGAGTATAGGAAAGATAGTTCAGAGAATTCTAACTAGAACAAGCAGTAAGTAAGTGCCATATTATTAGTTCGGTAAGAGTTAATGAAGGCTGGCCAAATAACTCAGTAGATTAAAGTGCCTAAAAGCAGGTGCAGGAGCCGGGCGTGGTGGCGCACGCCTGTAATCCCAGCACTCGGGAGGCTGAGGCAGGAGGATTGGTGTGAGTTCGAGACCAGCCTGAGCTACAAAGTGAGCTTAAGGCCAGCCTGAACTGCATAGTGAGACCCTGTCTCAAAAAAACAAAAAAAAAAAAAAAAAAAGCAGGTGCAGGAGCCAGGGTTTTGATCCCCTGGCTGCCATGCTGGCCCTGCCCCCAGGGCACACTGAGATGGCAACTGAGATAGTATGGTGGTGTATGCCTGTAATCCCAGCTCTTGGGAGGCTGTAAACAGGCAGATCACTACGAGTCCCATCTAGTAGTGAGACCCTGAACACCCTGTAGACCCTCCCTAAAATACAAAAAAAAAAAAAAAAAAAAAAAAAAAAAAAAAAAAAAAAAGAGTTAATGAAGTTTTGGATTAGAGTATTGAGGAATTGGATCAGCAATAATTTAGAAGCTACAAGATGACTGGATGGTTTTTCTATTGTAGAGCAGGCCGATGGGTTGTATGTGCAGGCACATGTATGCATGTCTTGATCCCTCTTGGTTTTGTACTCAGGTATAAGACACATAATGATGCATCAACCAGAGTAAGGGTTCAGGGAAGAAAGCATGTCAGAGAGGAGTAGGAAAGAGGCTGAGTTTTGAATTCAGTTTGAACTACTTATGGGGCACACCAAATTAGAGATACTCAGGGTGCAGCAAGATAAGCAGTTTGATGCCTTGCAGGAAGCTGGGCTAGAGATAAGGACTTGAGAATCTCCCATTGTAAATGGTATAAAGAAAAAGCAGAAGAGGCTGATCAGAGTGAAATGAGCAGTAGTCATGTTAAAGGCAAACTGAAAGGCATTTAAAAAACCAAGAAGGAAGGGCCAGGAAGGCAGGACAAACAAAGTGAATGATGTCACAGAGCCAAGCATGAGTGTCCCAAAGGAGGAACTGGCCAATACATGGAAATGCAACAGGTTTAATCATATGAAGACTGAACAATGCCAATTACATTGGCAACATGCACTTAGAAAACTCAGAATTACGGAGGCACAACCAAGAGATCATGGTGCATCTGAACCTCCACAGGGTCTGTCTAGTTAGGATGACCCTTTAGTGTTTGCCCATTCTCATCCACCATGCCCCTGTAACTTCCTCTCCTCTGGTAATAACCCTTATCAAACAGTAATTATTGCTAATTTACTTGTTCTGCATACAATCACAAGAGAGGATCTGGTATTATTTATTTGTACTTCAGTCTAACTTGGTCCATTTTCTCCATCGTAATTATTTATAATTCAAATTTACCCTTAATTGGAAGAAATTTTTCAGAAGAAAAGTAGACTGTAGGGTTGTACCTGTCCATTCTTGAAGACAATTTTACTTTAACAAACTTATAGAGATGAGGTGGTCAAAGGGGAGATGTACAACTTTGTCCATTTCAGTGGAGGTCTCCTGGTTCTCTCTGCAGGGCCTTCAGCTCAAATTATAGAGGCCAATTTCCCTGAGACCTGAGCATCACCTGCTCTATAGGGTATCCTTAAACCCCTACCCCTGTAAGCTATTTTTCTTTTTCTGTTCTCTGCTGGCAAAGCATGAAAGGGACCCTGTTGTAACACCCCAGCCACACCTTTGTTCAACATCTTCCCACAGAGGCCCAGAGCCCAAAGTTCTCTTTCCATGCCTTCACCCTCCCTGTAACACATTTGGTTAGCCTAACTGTCTACAGTTGGTGGTCTTGTTTCTGTCCCCAGAACAGTCTGCACAACAATGGCTTTCAAATTTTAGAGCACAGCCCTGCCAGGAAACTTGTTAAAAACATAGCTACTGTACACAGAAAGGACTGATTTGTTATATCTGAGTTGGGACCTGGAGAACTGCAGTCTAACTAACATCTCAGGTGTTTCCATTTGATGCTGCTGCTCAGCAGACCATGCTAAGGAACCTTAAAGAGGAAAGCTACATAAACACGTAGGCGACTGTGAGTACCATAGTCTAGCCATGGAGCCACATTGGGCCCTTAACTTCATGACAGGTGACTAGCCCTCCAGGAAAGGAAAAACGAAATGTGCACCTTGAGGAACTTTTAAAGTGGCAAAATGGCTGGGCAGGGACACTGGTTTCTGGGGAAGGTACAGGAATGTGTTCAGAAGTGTAGAGATTTGAGATTTGGGGAATTGAATAGAGAAATTAACATGGTTTATGTGCTGAAGAATGCACAGAAAAGAAAAAATAAAGATGGTTGGGTCATAGGAAAGGAGTAATAGTATTAGGAATTTGACAATTTATACTTGTCCCTTGAGTGACTGAACTATTTTCTGCTGCCTTACTCCCATACATTTATTAACATAAATAATTATGACAACTGCACATCATCTTTACCTGGAACAGAGAGCATACAGAAATTGTAACTTGTACCCACTGCGGGAAAATATATACTTCATGTGTAAGGAAACTGGGAAGAAGTCCAACATAAAGGCATTGTTTACAGAATCTTTTTAAGACAACACATTTTGAGACTGTCAGTCAGTAAGCCAAATTCCTCCATTAGACTTACTTCAGTGCTGAGAGCTAGAAGGTAATCAGAATTCTGGGGGCTGTACATCATCTGAGTGAGCGGATGAAAGGGGAGGTCTGTCTGCACGAAGTTTTTTGCAAAATCTGATGACCTGAAGATTCTTCCTCCATGACTGCCTCCAGATACCTCTGCTGTTAGGATCACCTGATCAAGAAGCAGAAAGTTCAGATTTAGCACAGAAAGTTCTTGTACCATTTTTATCAGACATTGGTCACAAATATTTTAGTTAAAAAAGAAGAGTTATAAATACTGATTAGTTATTTCATTTTGCTCCTTGAGTCTTGATCTTATTAAAATGTATCATCCTGAATTAAGTTAGTGCATCATACCTGGCATGTCCAGCCCGGTCAGCTTCTCAGTCCCTAGCCTGTCATCATAGTGCTAAACAACTGTGTTCTAAGTTTTTGTACATTTTGGCCAGGAACCAAAACCACAAATCTGTGTGCTGAATTCCATTCTTTTATGATCAGTATTAAGTAAACTATATTTAATATTTAAATAAAGCAATACTGTAAACTAAAATAAAATAATGTGCATCACTGGATAATTCAAGAGTAATATCCAGCAGTACTGCATGTACTACTGAACACTAGCTTTCCATGGTAGGAGTCTCACCTTTCCAGAATTCTCTGGACCAATTGCCATGCCAAATTCAGTACGAATGAAGGTGTTATTGATGAGATTTGTAATATCCTTAAAGTTTTTTCCATAATCTTCACTGGAGGAAAGAAAAAAGAAAGAGGTAAATTTAGGGTACAGCTGTCATGGCCGCTGGGTTCCCACTCAGCTTCTACTCCCTTTTTCCATGGCCTTGTCCAGGGAAGACCTGATTAGCCTGAATCATTGGTTCAGGAAAGAGAAGTGAGTAGGCTGAACTAAATAGATAAAACTCAAGCCAGCTTGAGTTATGAGCTCCACTAAGTTAAGTCAATGGCTTCCCAACTAATCCATTAATCCACCATGCTTACAATAAAGCTGTAAGTTAAATAAAGAATCTTGAAATTTTTCCTATTGGCACAAGCTTTTAATATATGTAGCACAAAATACAACTAGGAAAAACAAACTACCAACCTCAACTCTTGGTTTTTCAAAACTTTTCTCCAAAGTTCATTCCAACAATATCTTTGAGAGATATTTTAATTCATGTTTATATTCTGAGAAATAATAAATATTAGCAGCTATCTGTGACAGGATTACTAACTACTACATATTGCTTTTTAAACTTTTTTACTTAAATTTTTTGTTAGTCATGTTTATAGTATATTCACTGTGGGGACCTGGTACATGGACAGGCAGTTCTTAGCTCCTCCTACTCCCCCTTTCTTGGTCTGGCCTTCCTACCAGCATGCTAATCGTGACATGTATCACACTTAAGGAGCCCTCAGAGAAGAGCATGCATGCTGCAGCATTTGCTCAGTGACAAACACAATCTAAAGTGGTCTTCATTGATAGAATTTATGATTTAAAAGGATAATATAAATTTTGGTAGCAGCTTCCACAGTCAAGAATGATAAAACACGACAGATGCAAGGAACTGAAGAGAATATCTTTTCCAACTCCCTTATGTCACAGGAGCTGTAAAGGCAGAAAACTTATCAAAAGTAAAGTAGTTAATTAAAAGACAAAATTGAAATCACAGCCAAATTTTTAATTCTCACCCCTAAACTAAACACTACTTTCAACCTTTTTCTGTATAGCCTAGGTTCTTCCTCTCTCAGTAGAGTTTGTGGTCTGGCAATAGAGATCAACTAAGAAGATATCAACGAGTAGCTGGAAACGGGAGGGACATGGGGGTCCCAATCTGTTCATGTCCCTGATAGTATGTGAAAGCAAGTTATATGTCTTTAAGCAGTCTGAAGGACTACTTCCCTTCCTTAGCAAAGCATAGAGAAAATTCCTAGATAAATAAGGTAGGGTCTGGGTGCTATGTTGTCTTATCTCTGGCTTTGGAATAAAAGATTAGTTCTTATCTTCCTGACAGCCAGCAAAAGATGTAAATCAACAATTCCCCAGTTCTGCTGGGCACACACCAGTCTTCCTTGGGGCTACAGCAGCTTGATTATCACTGGTTTACAAATCTCCCCCCTTCATGACATCCCCAGGGAACTCAACAAACCCACTGGCAAGACTGCTTGCTTTTTAAGAACTTGGCACAACAAACATATTCCTGCTCTTCAGAAAATGCAGCATGAGCAAAACAAAAAATCAACTGCAGCAACCCTCTGGTATTTTAGCCAGTTAAACACATGGAAAATATGGGCTTGTATCACCTGATGGGAATTAAATATGATTCTTTCAAGGCAGTTTTTGGCCTAGAGAAATACAGCATTTTAACACAGGAATTTGTCTAAACATAACTTTCTTTTTCTATCAGAATACACATGCATATGCCAGGCATTATAAAGGGGAAATAAAACATCTTGAAAACTAAATTTACTTTTCAAATTCTCTGTAGCAATTAATAGAGTCATAAACAGTAGTCAAATGATAAGCTAGCAATTGAAATCATATACTTTGGAAATAAGTCATTTTTGGAGCAGGTATCAAGATGGAGTGGTAAGCAGTGGAGAGAAAGGCGCTCTGAGAGATGCCATCCAGATGCTGGAACATAGCAATGTGAGGAAGATGAAGGGGAGGCAAGAGGGTCCCCTACCTAGCAAGGATCTGAAGTGTGGAGGGAGTCAGCAGAACCCTCTCCCTGAGACAGGGCTCATTGAACCAGGGAAGTGGTTCAAACCTATGGGCACACAGTGACTTGGCAGCCCCACAGGCCTCCACAGAGAGACGCAGCAAAAGATAGATGTGAAAGACTACACTAGCTGGCTGCTAGTGCTGAGGGCTCAATTATCTAGTAGGAGAGTGTGATTGGCTGGGAGCCATCTTGGAAAGGGGCCAGCTGAGCTCAGAACTCAGATCTATTGCTGCCATTGAGCAGCTCCTAGCTGGGCTCAGGCCCACAGAAGGTGTGTTGATGGCTGCAGGCCACATGAGTCTGTTCTCAGCCACAAGGTACAGGCTTTCTGAGATTGTGCACTACCCCAACAAAAAGCTACTGTTGGCTTTCTGGGATAGATCGGCAGATTGGGACTCTTTCTTCACATGCTGTTTGCCAGTGGCACCAAGACAACCCTGGAAGTGGATTCTCTCTCTCTCTCATTTTTGCTGCTGTTACTGTATTTGTTTTTTGTTTCCTTCATAGTTTAATATTGTTTTACATGTGGTTTCTAGCCTCTTTGGTTGTTGTTCTGTTCTGTTCTTTTTATATCTTCCTTCTCTCTTTCCCTCCAGTCATCTGCACCAGTTTCCTACAATGAGTGTGGATCCCCCTTTGTTCTTCAGCCTCACTTCTAATTTCTTCCTCTTCTTCTACCTCTCTATTTTTTCCTAATTCCTTATAAATGTAAACCCTGAGGGTAAAATGAACATATTAAGGACTTACATACTGCATATAATTTTCTAGTCTGTTTTAGATTTTGTTATACAAGCACAAATCTAGTTTATATGGTTAGAGGTGGCAAATTAATGATTACCTCAGTTTGTCATTTTTATTTTATTTTTTTGGTGGAACTGGGGATTGAACTCAGGCCCTTGCGCTTGCCAGGGAAGCGCTTATTCCAGGGAAGCACTTATAACCAGCAATGTCAATGGTCTCAATTCACTAATAAAAGACACAGACTGGCAGAATGGATCAAGAGGCAAGATCCAACAATATGCTGCATACAAGAAACAAATTTAATTAAAAAATAAATTCACAGACTGAAAGCCAAAGGATGTAAAGCAATATTCCACATGACAAGAACCCAGAAAAAGAGAGGGGTAGCTATTCTATTTGCAGACAAAGCAAGTAGCAAGCCAAGACTCATTAAGAGAGACAAATGAGATCATTATGTCCTTATAAAGGGAATAATCCAGAGGAAGAAATAATAACCATAAATACATATGCAACAAATACCAGTGTACCCAATTATATAAAACAAATTTTAGAGAACATGAAGAATCAAGTAAGCACTAATGCAATTACATTGGGAGATCTTAATATTCCACTGTCACAAAATGACAGATCAATTAGACAAAAAATCAACAATAAAGTATTAGAACTGAACCAATATTTTGAACAAATGGATTTAGTAGATGTGGCGAGACAGTGTTTTACCCCACAACATTAGAATACACATTCTTCTCAGCTGCACATGGGATGTTCTCCAAAATAGACCACATACTAGCTCATAGAACATGCTTAAGTAAATGTAAAGGAATAAAAATTATCCCATGCATATTATCAGGCCATAGTGCAATAAAATTGGAAATCAATGGCAAAAGAAATCACAAGAACTTCATAAACACATGGAAATTTAATAGCATCCTCCTGAAAATCAATGAGTCACTGATGAATTACAGAAGAAATTAGACAGTTTCTACAACATACCAGAATTTATAGGACACAATGAAAGCAGTCATAAGAGGGAAATTAATAACAGTGAATACTCATATAACAAAAACAACAAATGCAAGTAAAAGCTTAATGGTGAATCTCAAAGTTCTAGAAAAAGAAGAGCAGGCTAAGACAAAAGCTTGTATGAGGGATAAAATTATAAAGATCAGAACAGAAATTAATGCAGGAGACTAAGAAAACAATACAAAAAAATCAATGAATCAAAGAGTTGGTTCTTTGAAAGATTAAATAAAATCAACAAACCCTTATCTAACCTTATGAAAAAAAGGGAAAGAGTCAAATCCATGTAATTAGGAATGAACAGGGAAATCAGGAAGGACCCTGAAGAAATCGAGAAGATCACTTACACCTATTTTAAAAATATGCATTCTAGTAAGATGAAATGAAGAGGACAGATTCCTAGATACAAAAGAATTATCAAAGCTGAATCATGAAGATATAAAAATCCTAAATAAACCAATATCAATCAACAAAATCAAGGATATAATTAAAAACATACCAACAAAGAAAAGCCTAGGCCCTGACAGATTCACTGCTGAATTTGACGAGAAATTTACAGAAGACCTAATACCACTAGTTCTCAAACTCTTTAATGAAATTGAAAGAAAAGCAATACTCTCAAATTCATTCTTAGACACAAGGATTATCCTGACAGCAAAACTGGAGAAGGACCCAACTAAGAAATCAACTATGGGTCAATCTCCCTAATGAACATAGATGCAAAAATTCTCAATAAAATACTTGCAAACAGAATGTGGCAAATCATCAGAAATCCCACTACATTATGATCAAGTGGGATTCATTCTAGGGATGGTTCCACATACATAAATTAACAAATACACCATATAAACAGAACCAAGGACAAAAATCCTATGATCATCTTAATAGATGCAGAAAAAAACTTTTATTTTTTTTGCGGAACCAGGGATTGAACTCAGACCCTTACGCTTGTCAGGGAAGTGCTTATTCTACTGAGCCATCTCCCCGGGGGGGGGGGGGGAGAGGGGACTTTTGGCAAAGTATAACACCCATTCATGATAAAAATCCTATATAAAGTTGGAATAGATGGTCTTTATCTCAATCTGATAAAAACCATTTAGGACAAACCAACAGCCAATGGAAAAAAAAAAAAAGTAGAAAGCTTTCACTCTACAAGGATATCTGTTCTCTCCACTCTTACTCAACATAGTCCTGGAAACTTTAACCAGAGCCACTAGACAAGAGAAAGAAATAAAATGAATGATAGGAAATGAAGAAATGTAATTATCAGTATTTGTAGATGACATGATACTTTCCATAGAAGCCCACAAAAACTTCACTAAAAAACTGCTAGATTTAAATAAGCAAATTCAGTTGCAGAGCTGGATACAAAGTCAATAGACAAAAAAGCAATAGCATTCCTGTACACAAATAACAAATTCACTGAGAGAGAAATCAAGGAAACATCTTTCACAATAGCTGCCCCCCCCAAAGAAATACCTAGGAATCAACTTAATGAAGGATTCAAAACTTCAACAGTCTGAAAAAGGAGACTGAAGTGGATATCGGAAAATGGAAAGAGATCCCTTGGTTCTTGGGTAGGAAAAACCAATATGGTGAAAATGGTCATATTTCCAAAAATGCTATACTGACTTAATGCAATTCCAATCAAAATTATAGCATAACTCACAGAAATAGAGAAAACAATCCTAAAATTCATTTGGAGCCAGAAAAGACCTAGAATAGCAAAGGGAATTCTGGGCAACAAAGGCAAGCCAGGGTGCAGCATGACTCCTGACTTGAAATTATACTATACTGATATGGTGACAAAAACATCATGGTACTGGGGAAAAAAATCCCAAAAAACTATTAGACCTGAGATCAGTGAAACAGACAAAAAGACAAGGAACAACTCCAGACATACTCAGCCACCTTATCTTTCAAAAAGGTATCAAACACATTTGTGGAAAGAAAGCCTCTTTAACAAATGGTGCTGAAAAAACTGGCTCCACACATGTTGGAGATTAAAACTGGGCCTATATCTTTCACTACACACTAAACTAAATTCAAAATGGACCAAAGATCTAGATATAAAACCAGAAACATTAAATCTTCTGAATGATAGAATTGGCAAAACTCTTGAAGACATTGGTGTAGGCAAAGACTTTATGAACAAAACTCCAACTGGACAGGAAAAATCAAAGATTCACCAACTGGGATCTTATTAAAAAGTTTTCACAGGCAAGAGAAACCATCAACACAGTGAAGAGACAATTCACACTGTGAGAAAAAATGTTTGTCTGCTGTTCTTCAGGCAAAGGATTACTATCAAGAAGATATAAAGAACAAAAAACAAAACCCCTAAACCTCCTAAATTTAAAGATTCAATCCAAAAAATGGGCATCAGAGATGAACACACACTTCTCAGATGAAAAAATACAAACAGCAAACAGATATATGAAAAAATATTCAACATTACTGGTCATTTCAGAAATGAAAACAAACAATAGAGATTTCATCTCACTCCAGAAAGAATGGCTATCATCAAGAGATAACCAATAGAAATGCTGGAGGGGCTGGAGGGGAAAAGAAACCCTTCTCCATTGGTGGTGGGAGTGTAGACTGGTGCAATCACTGTGGAAACCTGTGTGGAGATTTCTCAGAAAACTAGGATTGAAGGGCCCACTTGACCTAGCTATTTCCCTCCTGGGTATTTTCCTAGGAGAATTATAAACATTGTATTAGAGTGATATATGTGCACCTATGTTTATAGCAGCACAATTTGTAATAACTAAATCTTGGAAACACAAGTGCCCATCAACCAAGGAATGAGTAAAAAAGATGCATGCTTTTTATATAATGGAGTACAACTCAGCCATAAAGAAGGATAAAACGGGACACTTTCATATGTAAATGGATGCAACCAGAGACCATAACTCATATGTGAAATAAATTAGATGTATATGTTCAAACATTATATTGTCTTCCTAATACACACACACACACACACACACACACACACACACAAACATGCATACAAAATAGTTAAGATAGTTATACTACTAATTTCTCTTAGCTCGTTCAAAAGCAAGGTTTGTGCTAATACTGTTTGGACAATTAAATGCCTTTGTCTTGTGCTCAGTTACTAATCTACAGATAACAACAGGCAATGCATTAGCCATTGTTATCCTATTAGCTTGTTTTGATTTTTTTTTTTCTCTTTAACAGAAAAGAAAAAAAGGGGACTAGGGGGATGGCTCAATAGAATAAGCACTTGCCCAGCAAATGCAAGGGCCTGAGTTCAATTCCTGGTTCTGCAAAAGAAAAAAGAATTATTTTAATAACAATTTTATGAGTCAATGTGAATATCTGTGTCTTTACAGTTTCTAAAAGTAAATATAACTTCTGTGTATATTTGTGGTGTAAATATGAATATGAATTTTCATGTTTGTAATTCAAAACAATAATGCTAAAATACAAATATACATAGAACAGAGCTTGTCTTAATTCATTTGGTCTACAACAGAACACCCCAGATTAGGTGGTGCACAAACAACATACCTTTGTTTCCCCAGTTCTGGAGGCTGAGAACCCATGGCCAGGGCACCAGCAAACATGGTATCTGGTAAGCATCCACTTCCTGGTTCACATATTGGTATCCTGTCACTGCCACCTTGTAAGGCAGGCTGGCCATGGGGGTTCCCTGGTATCATTTATGAAGGCCCAGCTCTCATGTCATATGTGCCTAACAAATGCTTCAGAATCCCATCAGACTGGATTTTAACATGTGAATTTGAGGGGGACCCAAACATTGAGCCCATAGCATTCTATCCCTCGTCTCACAAGATGCACATGCTTCTCCCATGTAAGATTCACAAAGTTCTAGCAACCCTAAAAGTCTTACCTCACCCTAGTATCAATTCAAAAATCTAATATCCATAGTGTCACCTGAGACATGATGGTTCAGAAGTGACTCATTCTGAGGCAAACTCCTCTCTTACCTGTGAACCTACAAACCAAATAAGCTATGGGTTTCCAAAATAAAATAAGCCAGGCATGGGATAGATGGTTCTGTTCCAAAAGGTAGAAATGGGAAAGAAAAGGGATCTCATGACAGTCTAGCCACAAGGCAAATTCTATGAGACATCAAGGTACGAAGATAATCCTCATTGGTTTAATACTCTGCCTGTCAGATGTACTTTGCTAGGCAGGGGCAGGGCCCCTAAGATCTGGGTGGCCCAAAGGTTTGGGTGGAAGCCACCTGGCTACTGAAAGCAAGGTGATGCCTCTTTTCTCCATTTTGAAACTGAGGAGGCAGCCTTATCTCTGAATTGCATTGGGGACCGTTCTCTCGTGTCTTGAAGAACAGTACATGTTACAGTAGTCCTAACCCATCAAAGTCAAGAAATATGGCAGCCTTCTTTCATTCCTTTCTGTCTCCTTCCTTTTTGAGTTCAAACTGGCAGCCTTCCTGCTGGGTGGTTGAGTGTGTGGCTTACATCCATACTAACCTGTTTATGTTTTTTTTTTTTTTTCTTCCTGTATTTAGGACAGGGTCCATAGGGTCTCACTATATAGATCTGACTCAGTGATTCTGTTTTCAGCCTCCCAAGTGCTGGGATTACAGGTGCACAACACCATGTCCAGTCTCAGTACCTGTCTCAGTGTGCCTAGGGGGCGGGGCCAGCACAGCATGCAGGGGATCAAACTCCAGCCGCTGCGCTCTGACTAAGCAGGTGCTTTAGTTCCCTGACCTATCAGGCCAGCCCCTCAAATGGTCTCTTGACCACAATGTTAGTGCTTACAATTTTTCTGAAATGGATAGACTTAGAATGTTTTAAATTCTGTATCCCTTTGCTTAAGAATTCTCTCATCAAGTAATTTTTCTCCTTGCATGTTATTAACAGGGGAGCCAAGCTGCAACTCCAATACCTTAATTAGAAATCTCTTCAGCCAAATTTCCAATTTCTCTTTTTGCAGGACTGAGGATTGTTCTGGACTAAACAATGTCCCTAAACTTTATTTTATTTTAAGCCAAGTTCTCACTAAAACACTAAATTGTCCAATCTGGGCTTGTACTTGTGATCTTTCTGCCTTAGCTTCCCACAGTGCTGGGTTTACAAGCATGTGCCACTAAGTCTGGTTTAAATATCTTCTCATCTTTTTTTTTTCTTTTTTCTTTTTTTGAGATAGGCTCTTGCTATGTAGTTCAGGCTGGCCCTGAACTTACTATGTAACCCAGAATGGCCTCAAACTCATGGTGATCAGCCTGCTTCAGCCTCCCAGATATTGGGATTATAGGCATGAATCATCATGCCAAGTTTAAATTTCCAATTTCAATATATACATCCTACCTTCTAAGTAATATCACAACATGAACACAATTCAGCCAAGTTCTTTGCCACTTCATAACATGTGTTTTTCTCCATTGTCCAAAAATGTGTGCCCTATTTCTTAAACCTCATTATAGTGGTCTTTAATTGCACATAGTTTTACTAACACACTGTCATGAGGTTACTTAGGTATTAAGAGACACTTTTTCTACAACTTTTTTAAAATTTCTGACTCCCCAATAGAATTATCTTTAAAATTTTGCTCACAGCAATCTAGGCCTTTTCTATCAAGCTCCCTCAAGACTCGCAGCCTCTGCTCGCACTCTCTATCCCTGTATTCTATTGTGCCATGATTAAGCTCCTATAAAGCATGCCATAAAAGCAAAAAGCTTTGAGTTTTCACCAACTGGGAAAGCTCACACAGATGAACCTCATTATTCACAGTTCTGTATTGGTAAATTTGCCTACCAGTTCAAATTCATTTGTGACCCCAAAACCAATACCCATGGTGCTTTCACAATTATTTGAGGATACCCATGAGGCAACAAAATACCTAGTATACGTGTTCCCAGCTGAGGCCAAATAAGGAGGCTCTGTCTTCTTGTCTCAGCTTTTATACTGTGAACGAAAATTCATGCTGTGGCCTACTGAGGATCACATTTTTACACTTTTGTGTTTTTTTACTGGTGGCTTTGCTGTTTCAAATGGCCTCCGCATGGGATGCTGGCTGCTCTTGGGTGTTTCCAAGCATGGGACGACTTTGCTAAGCCCCACAGAGGAAACACTTGTTAGACGGGCTCCATCTGGGCCAAGGCTATAGTTACAGCTATTGGCCACGAGCGCAAATAGAACATATATTCTTTAAACAGAAATGCATACAAAAAGGTGGCTATGTATTCATCAGCTGACAACTGTGCCCAGAGAGCTGCAGAAAATTAACCCTGTGTTTTCCCTAGAAACAATGGCTCAGTATTCACAAATTTAGTCAACTTTATAGTACAGAATAATCACAAACGAAGAGATCCAAGTGCACCAAGGCTTCCAGTTAAAAGGCCAGTTAGGAAGATGGACCTTACTCAAACATGCCAGAAGAATCAAGCCCTGAAATACCCACCAGACAAAAATGGCAGACTTAAAATTTACATAAAACTTAATTTCCAATATTTCAGTTTGTTTTTTTCACAGTCTGACATTTTGTGTATTTAATATTTTGTTTTTTCATTATTACAAAAACACATGCTTTCTTTAGAAATTTTGAAAATACAAGTGAAAAAAGAAAGAGAGTAAGATATACAAACAAAATCACAGAACTTTTAATCAAGGAATATGAGCATCTTAAATACTTATATATTTGCATTGATTAACAAAACAGTCTCAAAATGTTGTATTAAAGGAAATCTGCTAACATCATACATTTAAATAAACTATAAAAAAGCAGGGAAATATATTTTGTAAATTTAATTTATGTCAACGTTGTGCTGAAATATGCAGCCACTGTTAAGACTATACCAGAGTGAAAAATGAGCTGAGCATATCACTGCTATCATGCAATGTCTCAAGAAGTCTCCTGCACCAGCATCCTGCACCAGTTGTACAACTGCACATTATCTTTTTTTTTTTTTTTTTTTTTGGCGGAACCAGGGATTGAACTCAGGCCCTTGCACTTGCCAGGGAAGTGCTTACTCCACTGAGCCATCTCCCTGGCCCTGCACATTATCTTTTATTTTTATTTTTAAAATCCCAAGCAACATCTTAAAAATTTAAGCTGACTATGGAATAAACTTGTGAGTTCTCTGAAGAGATTCCTTTGTTAGTTTTCAAAATCTGATCAACTCTTAACAGAAAATGAAAACCAGAAATAACCCACTACAGTTTTGTTGTAATTAGGTGCTGTATTTTGGTGTAGAATGTTTGCATTTATATCACTATGTAGATTTTAACACTGAAAATTCAGATTCAAAAAACCATGAAACAAGAAGACTAAAGTATCTTTTACTTGCCAAAAATCAAATTGTCACCTGAAATATAACTAGTTTTCTTAAATTTTATGAGAGACCAATATACTTTATAATCCATTATACAAACTAATATTCCTTAATAGAGAATTAGAATTTATATTGCTACTCCAACACAATTCCTTTCTTTTATTTTTTCTGTATTTTAGGACAGTGTCTACAGGGTCTCACTACTAGATGAGACTCATAGTGATCTTCCTGTCTTCAGCATCCCAAGAGCTGGAATTACAGGTATATGTCACCACACTCAGTCTCAATTGCTGTCTCAGCATGCCATGGTAGGCTGGAACAGCACATCAGGAATCAAACCCCGGCCGCTGCATTCTGCCTAAGCAGACACTTTAGTCCACTGAGCTATCAGGCCAGCCCATGATTCCTTTAAGTTGATGATACTAACACATTCTCTCAATTTTATCTAACCATTAATGTCCTTGGGACTATATTATCTCCTAAATCCTTCAACAATTGTTTTTCAGAACCTAAAACCAGGATATTTCTTCTCTCTCTCTCTATATATATATATCTATATATATATCAGGATATGTATCTATATCTATATCTCTCTCTATATATATACATATATCAGAAATGGCCTCTATCTAGTCCTGTGAACTTTCATGCCTTACCATATACAGTAGATGGCACATAATTAGCTATTGCTTATTTATATATAAATAAAATATAAATTTATATAAATAAATCCTAAATAAACTTTTGATAATATAAGAGTTAGTAGACAAAGGTAATCTGATAAATGATATAGTTAATGCTGTAAAAAACAGAAGAGTCTACAAAACATAAGTATGTATGTATGTATGTATGTATGTTTTTTGAGACAGGGGCTCACTATGTAGCTTAGGCTGGTTTTGAATCCACTACATAGCCTGGGTTGGCCTTGAATTTGTCCTAAACCCCCTGAATGCTGGGATTATAGGTGTGCCACCAAGTCAGGATAGGGCTTTTAAAAATTTTATTTATTTTGGTGTTCGGAGTGAATTCAGTAGTTTTTGTTTTATTTGTAAATGTGAGACAGAAGCAGGAAGATCTGCTTGATTTCAGCCAAGCCGACCCAGATCAAGAAGCAACAAGATATGCTTAGAGTTTCTGCCTAAGTGCTGAAAGAGGGGCAAATCAGACTTCTCTTCACAGCAGGGAAGATGTAACATTCAAAAGAGATTATGGTTACAACACTAATGCTGCTGTGTAACATGAAGAAAAATAACTTGTGAAACACATACTATATTAGAAACCAATAGGATTGTTCTCCAGTAAAGCACATATTAGAGAAGAGTCTCAAAGGAACAAGGAATGAAAAAAGGGCTGAGGCAAATGGTGGTATTTAAACAGTAACAGTGATACTGGCTGTTTGGTTTTATTTAGTCTTAGGCACAGTACTGAAAAAAGATGGGGAAAAGTCATGAAAACAGTTATGAGTCTGATTCAGGAAGACAGGTCTAATTCTAGCAACACAACTAAGGAATAATGCACAGAATAAATAAATTCAGAAAACAAGTATGAAACAATAAAAATGGATCATACCTGAAGAGAAGGAGAGTTCAATAAATTGCCTTCAAAACACACAGATAACAAAGAGAGGAAGGTTTTCATTTTCTACTAGGAAAATCTACTGGAGATGAGCATTCTTATGAAATAAATATTTGTGACAGTCATCACAGTAGCATTAGTTACAGTGAAAACTTAGCTATAATTTAACTGTCCAATGAAGTGATGATTAAGTAAATTATGTCAATCTAACAAAAATGCGGGGTTACTAGCAGAAAGAGTGGTATGAACACTGACTCATCGGAATGGGTGTAGTATGTGACACTGTGTTAGTGGAACTTGCACATCAACAGGGTGGGGGTGTAAAAGCTATGGGAGAGTTAGGGGTTAGGCAATTTCCTTTTACCAACTGGTGCTGTTCTATAACTGATAAAGTATGTGCCACCTGTGACACTGGATCGGCAGCAGCTCACAGCACCAAGCTCTTACTCCATGCCAAGATACTGCAGAACATTTAAGCAACAGGTCTGAGATGGGTGTCATTTCCTTCCCACTTTCCTTCCCTCTTTTTCTCCCTCCCTCTCTCTCCCTCCTTCCTTCCCTCCTTCCCTCCCTCCCCTTCCATTTCTTCTCCCTAGTTTCAGTATCGGGGACTGGAACCAGAACCTTCACAGAACTACATTCCCAGACCATTTTTAACTTTTTATTTTGAAGCAGTAGGGTCTTGTCAGGTCATTAAATTGCTCAGGGTAGGCTTGACCTTGTAATCCTCCTGCCTCTCATAGTGCGAAAAAAAGACTTATATCAGCAGGTGGCATTATTGTTCTTTTATAGATAACAGGAAAGATCCAGGAAGTTAAAGCACTTGCCCAAGTTCATTCTACTTGCAAATGACAGTGCTGAAGTTCAATCCCATGCCTACTTGCCAAGAAAACTTAGCAGCTTTTTGCTGCTCTGTGTTGCTTCCAAAAACCATCCAACCATATGACAGAAAGGGGAGCATCAACATAATAAACTGTAAATAAACAAAGATTATACTATGCTGTAAGGTAAGGTTTTGCTTTCCTATAAAATTTCCAAATGTTTTATAATATAATTGCATTGTTTTTGAAAGATAGACTGGCATGGAAAACAGCATCATGAGGCAAGATTTAGTAATAGCAATGATTCTTAAATATTACAAAGTTATTAAAATAAACTTGCAAAGTTTCATTTACGTTTTCCTTCTAAAACAAGATTTTGTATGTCTAAAATGATGTAGTTACTACTCTAATTGAATAAACAAAGCACCTATTGTAGTCCTTTCTAGCATTAGGATTCTATGATACATTATCAATTCCATATCAGACAAACAAAATATATTATCAGGCTAAAAATTATAGAGAAGTCAAAGCACTACTTCATTCAATTAACATTTGCTGCTGTTCACTGTATCAGTCATTTGGCTAGATGCTGGAAAGCACAGACAGGCAAGTGCCTTATCTCCATGGTGCTCACAGCAATTCCAAGATGGCAGTTCTGCCGTGGCCTCAAGGTAAATGTAGTTTATTTTAAGCCAAGAGCATAGTGTTGAAGGGCAGGGAGCTCTGGCTCAAGGCCCAGGAGTAGTAGTAAAGGATCATATCTACTTGGAAAGGGAAGGCAGGATGATTCATTTCAGAGCCTCAGCATGAGTTCCCTTCCATGTGGGCCAAGGCCCACAGTCAAATAAAGAACCCTGAGAAGCTGGATGTGGTGGTACATGTCTAGAATGCTAGCACTCTGGAGGACAAGGCAGGAGGACTGCAAGTCAGAGCTCAGCTGGACAACTTAGTGACTTAGCAAGACCTTTTATTATTATTATTATTATTATTTTTTTTTTTTTTGGCAGAACTGGGGATTGAACTCAGGCCTTTGTGCTTGCCAGGGAAGCACTTATTCCACTGAGCCATCTCCCTGGCCCCTTCAAGGATATTTTAAAAAATTCTCTATTCATAATAAATAGAGGCATAAAATCCACGCTTCCTTCCTTCAAGTACCTGTGCAAATCAACATGTGTACACACTCCCATAGACTTCCTTCATCTTCCTTTCCCATTCTCCCCCTGAGTCAGGCTAACACCTTCTCCCCAGAAGTACAACCCTGCAGGCTGCTAAGTAAACATTAAAAAGTGTGCTGACTATGACAACTTACGATGGCTGGAAGATCTTTTAAATCAACCATTAGAGTCCACTTTTCTCAGAGAAGGGAGAGTGTACTTTCCTAATATATTGGTCAGAACCCTCTGATACATATCAGTGTCTCACCTTCGATATAACTTGGACTGTCCAAAGGTCATAATTACCAGTGGCACATGGAAGGTAGTCAAGACTAGAATAACCTGGAGAGAAACAAAAGCATTCCATCAACAAGAAAGCTACTCCAAAGACACACTGGTGAATGATGAAATTAAACTACACTCGAAATATTGGTCACTTTGTAGCAGACAGTATTACAGTAATATATATAGTTTTCAAATGAGGACAGAATTTTTCAGACTTAACATTATAAGTCCAGATATCAACAAACTTTGCCAGGATCATACCTCTTCCCTGTACCTGGGGCAGTAAAACAGAACTAATCAAACACACATTACAATAAAGGGAGGATTTAACTACATCTATATCCAAATTATCATAAGACATTCTTGGGCAAGAACCATCTCTTTTATTTTTCTGCCTACAGAGATTCAAATACTGTGAAACTTGTTACTGTGGCACATGTATCTGTCCACCTTATTCTTCCTTCTATTAGTTCTCCATGAAATTCATTTTATAAATAATTATTTCTTAAGCTGGGAGTGGTGGTGCATGCTTGTAATCCCAGCACTCAGGAGGCTGAGGTAGGAGGATTGTTGTGAGTTCGAGACCAGCCTGAGCTACAAAGTGAGCTTAAGGCCAGCCTGAACTGCACAGTGAGACCCTGTCTCAAAAAGACAAAAAAAAAAAAAAAAAAAAAAAAAAAAAAAAAAAAAAAAAAAAAGACAAAAAATAATAATTATTATTTCTTAAAAGTATACCATAGAAAATATCTCAGTTAGATTAGGAGTTGAAGGGGTATTGTATTGGAGTCGAAGGGGTCTCAAAGCCATACAAGAAATTTTAGAGATACCAACTATCTTATCCAAATAGATAAATGGTGAAAATTATGGTTATAACCCAAATTTTAGAAGAAATTGAGACAAGATTAGAAAACATTCCATTGGAAAATTTAAAACTAATTAAAATAAGAACTTGTTTTCCAAAGCCAAAATGTATTTCTTTAAGCTTCTAATATGGTTATCACATGACTCAAGCCTATGAATACTGGAACATGGGGGACGCATGTGACATGGCCCTTGGCCCTTTTCAGGCTGTAACAACAGAACCAAACCCCCAAGATCCATACACCCTCAGATGCCAGCTTAGAAGGGTGCCACTTGCATACCATGAAGGACAAGGAGCTGACTGCCTCCTTCCACTCCCCCAGTCCAGGAAGTCCTTTCTAATGGACAGGGACAGAAGAGTTGAACACCCAAGGGCCCAAGGGTGCCACAGTTATTTAATACAACTGTGGGAAAGGATATAGGAAAAACACTGCATGGACGACAAAATGGCCAGGATAGGTACTGTGCCTCTTCTGCTTCTACACTGAGGTTTTCCCAAGTACTGTCTCAGCACTCAGCACCATTTTCCCTTTCTTCTGCTTGATCATTTTGATATTAAGGAACCACTAAAGAATAAAATAGTGTCTACCTTAGCAGGGTGTGATGGGGCACACCTGTGATCCCAGCAAATTCATGGATATCCTGGACTACAGAGTGAGTACAAGGCTACCCTGAATTACACAGTGAGACCACAACTCAAAAAACAAGTCTAACTTCCTGGACCTTAGGAAGAAGGTGGTCAAAAGATATTCCCAGTTTAAAGGCAAAACCAAACCAACTACAGCTTCCTGAAAGTCTATCCTGCAAACATGCATTTGGTCCAGTTGAGATTGAAAATTGATTTGGAAAGAAATGAAATTTAGTGCTTCCTTCCCAATCTGCACCTCTTACTAGACTGAAATAAATATTACTTACCCCAGTGCGATCTCCAACCCAGGATAAGGATACTGAGCCGCTGAGATCATCGAACACATGCTACAAAAGGAAGAACACACGAAAGTCATTTAGAAATGTCACTCTCTTACAATTTTTGACTTCCTTATGTAATACAGAATTTGATCAATGTTCAGCACAATTATGCTCATAATTACAAGGGAACACAGGTCCCTAGAACAAAGTTTGGGCGAAACAAGATTTAATTACTTGACTGAACCACAAATAACTTAAAAATTTAAATTCCCTCTCACACAAAGTAAGCCAAGCAGATGAGTTTTCTGCACTGAACCAGATGGGGATATGGGACAATCTAATTGCTTTCTTCAACATGACTAAATATAAAGGCACAGCAAAGTATTCTTAGGATGCTTTAAAACAAGAGATCAGATCCCACAATGACAGACATAATTATAACCCAACTGGCATAGTTTAAATTTTTCTAAGCAGCTCTTCACAATATAGCTGAATAGTTACCAACCGATTTCTTCTGCTCCCAGGCTAACTCAACAAAAGGCCAAGAATCAGAAGCAAGGAGGCAAAGAGCCTTGATTGGCCCTTTTATTCAATAGCAATGGTATAACATAATAATAAATTAGATTAAAATTGCGGTGGGGGGAGCAAAAAATAGGAAAACTGGTGTACTATATAGTCAATACAGTACTCATGTTGAAATAGTACTATAATAATTTATAGCCAGGGGCAGCAGTGCATGCCTTTGATCCTAGCACTTGGGAGGCTGAGGCAGGAAGACCACGAGAGCTTGAGACTAGCCTGAGCTATGTAGGATGGTCAAGGCTAGCTTAAACTACACAATAAGCTAATGTCTCAAAAAAAAAAACAAAACCCAAAACACAGCAAACAGACAAACAAAACCTCAAACCCTAAAAGTTGTTATGGTATTCTTGTTTTTTTCCCAAGTGCTTTCTTATTATGTTTATAAAATACATATTTATCACAGACAAGGTAGATAATTATGAGGAAGTATAATTTAATAGTGAAGGGGCTGGGGAGATATTTCAGTGGTGTAAGTGCCTGACTGGCAAGCACAGGTCCAGAATTTGGTCCCTGGTACAGTAAAAAAAAAAAAAACTATAAACCTACCACAGATATTTCAGGTTAATATTGTATGATGTTTTAGTTTATATCATTTTTGTTAAGGAATAAAAATTACAAAAGAGGTAATACTTTCACTTGATAAAAAATTTTAACCATATATAAATTATAGACTATCCACACAGTGTCTATAACAAAAAGTAAAGGTCTTTCCCTTTTCTTGACATGTGTTAAGTGCTCAGTTAATAGTGGTCATGGTTTGGGGTTTTTCAATTTTTTTTTTTTTTTTTTTTGGTGGAACCAGGGATTGAACTCAGGCCCTTGTGCTTGCCAGGGAAGCACTTATTCCACTGAGCCATCTCCCCAGCTCCGGTTTGGGGTTTTTGCAAGGAGAACAATATAATATAGGACACATTTTATAATAGTATTTTATAATGAATGACCGAAGAATCATATAGAAGTGCAGGAAACCCATCCACATACATAAATACTAAAGACCAAAGCTGAGAGCATAGATCCTAATATCCTGCATGAGTCCAATTAAAACCTAAAGCTTATAACTATGCCTCCCACAGGTCCAAGTGGAGGGCTAGAGCCCATGACAATGCAGGCCCACTTCATGGATCTGTGCTGGAAAAGCCCAAAGGTCAGTGGTAGAAGCTAGGAAGTCTATGCCAGTGGGATGAAGGATCTGTGCCAGCAGGCTGAGGGATCTGAACTGGAGCTAGGAAGCAATGCTCAAAGTAAACACCGGAGCTTCTACAAAAGTATCACAGCCATCCTCAGCAACAATGAGGTCTCAAGCTCCTCCAGTGATGAGGAAAGCTGAGTTCCCATCAAGAAAGCCAATGGACAAGCTTCATGAGACTGAACAGTACACCACCTTCCTCTCTGGAGCCAGGAGGTGATGCTCAAGACGAGGACCCAAGCTCCTCCAAAGTTCATCAGGAAAGCCAGCCTGACAAGGTCCTCCAGGAACAGCCCAAGAGAACAACCACTTTCCAACAGCTTCTCCAAACAGCAGCTCTAACAGCATTCCAGCAGTTTCTCCTGTTCAGCCTTTATGCTGGGGGCAACAATCCTCAGGTGGGTCTCCTGCACCCAGCTCCATGCTAGTTTAATTCAGCTGGGTGTATGAAGTTGACCATCAGTTAGAAATCCACTACAATAGTGTAGTACAGCCGGGCGTGGTGGCGCATGCCTGTAATCCCAGCACTCGGGAGGCTGAGGCAGGAGGATTGTTGCGAGTTCAAGACCAGCCTGAGCTACAAAGTGAGCTTAAGGCCAGCCTGAACTGCATAGTGAAACCCTGTCTCAAAA
>PVKA01024033.1:0-34740 GCA_004027165.1 Ctenomys sociabilis
AATTACATAATATTAAATATTAAATGCTCCTTGGAGACAGTTGGGAAAGTTTTGTTAAGGGAAACTAAAACCAATCAGCCTTTTATCACCTTTTTATTTTTATAATTATGTATTTATTTTTTATTGATTTTAATGAGAAAGAAATAGCAATGAGACAGTTTCAAAACAGACCAGTAGGACAGTTACAATAATTAATACATTACATATAGTTGTTTTCATAGTAGTTATTCAGAGTATAAGATGCAAACATGATATTTTGTCAAAACACTATTAGTAAAATCTTTCCTCTCGGTGAACTAAGAGAAAGTAGCTATATATGTATTCTATTTTGCATATATATATATTCTTCACTATGAAATGGTCCTTCTGTTAATTCCCCCTTTTTGTTTAGTTTTGTCAAAGATGGGTGTTCCATTGCCATTCAAATGTTGTAGGCACTTCAGTTCAGCAAAATAAGCCAATATAGTCCAATAGTCCATAACAGTAGTGGGCTATCACCAGAACTGGCAATGTCAGAAGTTGTTGACTTGAACCTTTTTACAGTTCAGCTATTAATATGGCTTTACTTTAAACACCTCATTCTTATACTTTTCTACTGGATGGTTAATACCAAGATAAAGCAAGACCTACATAACTAAACGTGTAACTTTTTATGTGAGAAAGTTAGTCAAATCCCCTCAGGATTTACCCTGAAACCATGTACAGCGGTTTATAGACTTTTTGTCAGTGTCAGTCATCTGGAGGAGTCAGGGCCATTGCTTGACCAGTTTGCTCTCTGTGTATCTCCTTTTTGAAACCATATTTCTACAGTATATAATAGCTATGATGGCTGGTAATTACCTTAATATGTTGACACATTCAGAAAAAATAATATTAATTTGATATTAGTTGGGTGTCTGCATAGTCATTTAATAAATCTATTATCAAATAATACACAAGTAGAATTAATTTTCTTAAGGATTTCATATTGATTGGATTCTTCCCTGATTATTTCACTTGTTTATCAAATAGGTAAAAAGACAACAAATTCAGAATAAACTAATGTTGAAAGTAATTTGGTAGGTCTTATTTTCCAGAAATTCTACTTTGTTTGTTATCAAATCAATTAGTCCAATAATGATAAGAGTTTAGAGAATTCAATATTTTAATATTTATTTATATATTGTCAAATTTTTAAGTTCATTTTAGTGAGAACTTTTAATTTTAAGAGCAATGAAAAGTTTCAAAGCAGATTAGTAGGACAGTAATGATAATTAATACACTGAATATCATTGTCTTGTAATATTCAGAGGACAAGATACAGACATGATATCTTGTTTAAACAATATTAGCATAAACCTTTCTCCTCACTGAACTAATAGAAGGTATCTGTATATTTGTCCATATATATATATATATATATATATATATATATATATATATATATATATATATATATATATTGCCCTTTATTTATATCCCCCGTTCTTGTTTGGTTTTGTCAGAGGTGTATAAAAGCACCACATCTTTTTCATCTATTCCTCAGGTGAGGGGTATTTTAATTGTTTCCAAGATTTGGCTATCACTAATTGTGCTGCTATAAACATAGGTGCAAGTATATTAGTATGATATGATGTTTTCAGTTCTTTTGGGAAAATTCTTAGAAGGGCTATAGCAGGATTAAATGGGATTTCCAATCCTTGTTTTCTGAGGAATATCTAAACTGATTTCCATAATGATTACAACAGTCTACATTTCCACAAGTAGGTGAAAAGGGTTCCTTTTCCCCCAACATTTGTTGTTGGTTGATTTACTTATGATAGCCATTCTTTCTGTGGTGAGATGCTATCTAAATGTTGTCTTAATTTGCATTTCACAAATGGCTAGTGTTGTGAAGCATTTTTTCATGAATTTATTTGCTTTTTGTATTTCTTCCTCTTCGAAATGTGTGTTCATCTCTGATGCCTATTTTTGGGTTGGGTCTTTAAATTTTGAGGCCTGAATTTTTATGGTTCTTTATAAATTCTAGAGAGAAGACCTTAATTGAGTGCTTATTAGTTAAGAATTTTTTCAAAATTGGTGGGTAATTTCATTTGACATGCAAAAACTCCTCAATAAGAAGACATCCAAATTATCAATTCTTTCAAGTATTTCCCATACAGTGTGTTTTTTGTTCATGAACTGTTGGCCCACCCATATGTCTTCAAAATTTCCACGCACTTTCCCTTTCAGGAGATTTAGCTTTCCAGGAGGTTCAGTTTTAATGCTTAGTTCTTTAATTCATTTTGACTTTAGTTTATTCTATGTTGGTAGATCTGGGTCAAGTTTTAGTTTTCGGATGTAAAGAGCCATTTTTTTCAGCACCATTTGTTAAAGAGTCTATCTTTCTTCTAGTAAGCTTGTTTGCTCCCTTTGTTGAAGGTAAGATGGATAAGTGTGTTTGTAGTTGTGTCTGCATCTTCTAATCTATTCCATTAATCCACAGGTCTATTTTTTTTGCCATGCTGATTTTATCACAGTGGCTTTGTAATATAATTTCAAGTCAGGAATTGTAATGCCTCTTGCCTTGCGTTTGTTGTTCAGGATTGTTTTGCTATTTTAGGGTTTTTTTTGATTCAAAATAAATTTTAGGAAAGATTTCTGTAGGTCTGAGAGGTATGTTGGTTGTATTTTTTTTTCTGTGTGTTAGGGAAGAACCTACAGGGTGTCCAGGTCTCACTACTAGATAAGAGTCATAGTGATTCTCCTATGTACAGCCTCCCAAGTGCTGGGATTATAGGTGTGTGCCATCATGCCCAGTCTCATTCACCATCTCAGCATGTGCTGGAGGTCTTGCAGGCATAGCAGGCCAGGATTGAACTCAGGCCATTCCACTTGCCATATCCCCTGCCGCAGATTAATTTCTCAGTGTTTAACTTCTGTTATTGTAAAAGGTATTGTTTCTGCAATATATCAGTGTGTTTGTTATCTGTACAGAGGAATGCTATTGACTTTTGGGTACTGACTTTGTATCCTGCTATGCTAATGAATTTCTGTATTTATTCTAGTAGCCTCTTGCTGGAGTTTTTTGGGTTTTCCAAGTAGAGCATCACACCATCTGCAAATGAGGACAGTTCAACTTCTTTATCTATTCTTATTCCTTTTATTTTTCTCTTTTGTGTAATGACTCTAGCTAATGTTTCCAGAACCATGTTGAATAGGAGTGGTGATAAAGGATATGCTTGTCCTGTACCTGATCTGAGAGTAAAATATTTCAGTTATTCCCGTTTAGAATTATGTTTGCAGTGGATTTTCATAGATGGCTTTTATCAGATTGAAGTAGAAGCCATCTATTCCAATTTTCTGTAGGACTTTGAACATGAATGAATGCTGGACTTTGTCGAGTCTTTTTTATATAAATTGAGAAGATCATGTGGTTTTTGGATTTGGCTCTATTGATTTAATGTATTACATTTATAGATTTGTATATATTGAACCATCCTTGCATCCCTGGGATGAAGCCTACCTGGCCATGATGTATAATCTTCTTAATGATTTTCTGAATTCTTTTTCCTAGGAATTTATCGAGGATTTCTGCATCTATGTGCATGAAGCGGACTGGCCTGTAGTTCTCTTTTGTAGAACTGGTTTTGGTATCAGTATAATATTTGCCTCCAGGCATGATTTTTGGAGAATTGTTTCCTTTTCAATTTTACTGAAGAGTTTGAGGAGTATGTGGATTATTTCTTCTCTAAATTTCCTGTGTAATTCAGGTATGAATCCATCAGGACTTGGACTGTTCTTTGTCTGTAGGTTTTTTTTTTTTTTTAATTACATTTTGAAATTCACTGCCTGTTATCTGTTTATTGAGAATTCTTATATCTTCTTGATTCAGGTTTGGTAATTTGTAGCTTTCTAGGTATCTGTCAAACTGAAAACATCATATCATAGTGGCATATGTGTGCCTATGTTTATAGCAGCACAGCTGGTGATAGCCAAATCTTGGAAACAACCAAAATGCCTGTCGCCTGAGGAATGGATGAAAAAGATGTGGGGTTTTATACAATGGAGTATTACTCAGCTATAAAGAATCATAAACTCAAAGCCTTAATATATAGGTGGATGTCACTTGAAGATATACTCATAAGTGAAATAAATTGGAAATGCATGTATAAATATTGTTTTTTCTCCCTAGTGTAAGAACTCAAAAGAAGAAATAAAAACTGAAAGGTATAACACAGTTAAATGGTAAGTGAGAATTTAAGGATTAATTAGTGAAGAGACAGAAAGGTGAAGCTTAGGAACTATGGCAGGGGCAAAGCCATTTTTTAAAAAAACAAAATGGTTCAGGTAATGGTCCTAAAATTCTCCATCATGCTTTTGTAAAACAGCAGTTAATGTATAGCTTCTCATTCTGACTAACTCTATATGCTAACATCTGTGAATGAAGCAACTACACTGCAGATAGCAATGCATAATACCAAAACCATGCTTGAAATACCTGTCATTTTGGTCTTCTAAATGAGTATTGCTTCTAATGTCATATCAATTTTTGCTATACTCTCTTTCAAGTAAATGTTTGTAAAAAATGTACTAAAGGAAGACAAGAGACAAGAAAAAAAATGTTCTAGGATTGTCCAGCTACAATATGGTTTGATTGTAAATTTGTGTATAAAAATGTGTAATTTTTTTCACATTCTATATGGATTTAAATTTTAGAGTATCCATGGTTGTCAGAAATTAGCAGCTCCATATTATGCTGAAGATATTTCATATTCAGACAGATAGTGATGTTAATCTCAACTGCCTCTGTTACAGGTTAATAATGTCATTAAGCTTCTCTTCTGGATGTTTATCAACTAAATTTGCAGACTAAAAATTAGAGAAATAGAGGGCCAATATTTAGGCTTTAGCCCTTAAAATCAGTGAGGACTCAGGACATAAGAAAATCTGTGAGGTGACATCTTGTAACTCAGTGGTGTCCCAAATTTTCTTATTAAGGAAATTATGGGGCCACAAAGGAAAAATTTCAATGATGTATAGCGTGCCTGAGGAGTGTCACCTAGGGAGTAAAAATTCTCTCAGGCTTTCCCTGAGAGAAAATTGGTCAAGCAATGTCTGTTAATCATCCCAATGCCTGGCCCTGACAAAAGATCTACAAAGTGCTATACATAGTTCCAGTGTAAATCCTGAGGGCATTTGACTGACCTTGTCAGATTGAAAAGTTGTGTTATTCATTATATAGGTGTTGCTTTAACTTGGTCTTAACCATCCAGCAGAAGAATACAACTATGAGTTATAAGAAGTAAAGCCATATTAATATGCTGAACTGCAAAAGACTCAAGTCAACAACTTCTGACAATTGCTATTTCTGTGATAACCCACTACTATTATGGACTATGGGACCATATTGGGATAATTTGCTGAATTCAAGTATCTACAATATTTAAACTGGTATCAAGTGTGGAAAGGTCCATTAAAGACTTCTCCAAATACAGCTTCTCTAACAGCAATGGAGCACCCATCTCTGACAAAACAAAACAAAAAATGGAATATAAATAAAGGACCATTTTGTAGTGAAAAAATATGCATATACAAAATGGTTAGGATAGACATATGGTTACTTTTTCTTAATTCAGTGAGCATAAATTTTGTAATATTATTGTTTAGACAAGATATGATTTCTGCATCTTGTCCTCTGAATAACCACTATGAAGACAAGAATATTCAATGTATTAATTATTGTAACTGTCCTACAAACCTGTTTTTCTTTTCCAGAATAGAGGATTGAACTCAGGCCCTTGCACTTGTTCCCAGCCCCCTAAAAAAATCTGTTTTGAAAGTGTCTCATTGGTGTTTTATTTTCTCATTAAATAAATAAAAACTAAGGTATAAAATATTTTAAGCATCAATGCCATGAAAGCATGTGCATGATGTTGTAATTCTGGTTGTGCAATTTTCATACAAACTTCAAAATCAAATCAAATTTGAACACAGCTGGCATTAGTCACTATATTATTAAAACTAAAAGCTGGTTAATTAATATATAATCATTAGTGGAAAAATGTTTACATAATAACAGTGCTATGTGGTCTAATTTAAAAATTGCTATGTGACTCCTCCAATTACTTCCTCTGGTTGTTTAGAAATGGAAAATTCACAGAATGATCCATTTTGCTTTTTCATTAGGAAGGCTTTCATAAGAAATTCATTGTACCAGGATGATAATTTTGCACAGTTTAATAGTTCTCATGAATTATGAAACTACTTTCAACCCACATATCCTTTGACCAAAATCACTTTTTACTCACTTTGACCACGGCAGAGAATTTGGATAATAGCAAGTGCCAACCATGAAAATATATTCTGGATTAAAGACAAAAAGAAAAGAATTGTTTTGATTGTAGTATAACATTCAAAGAAAAATGATGGACCACATTAAGCCACACTGAACTGAAATGCTAAGTCAAGTCAGAAATGTTATGTTCTATATAAATCCAGCAATGAAATAAATTGCTTCATACTATTATTATTAATAGTACCAATGTTCACCTTTATTTCAATTATATTAGTCATATCATACAGAAAATTGTTATTTGAATTCACAGAGAAGAATCTTCATTCTTCTTGGAAAATTTAATCTGTACTTATGATTTCGAGTAGTATTTTTAGGATTTAAATTAAATATTTATATACAGAGCAGTTCATTCTAAGATTTCCAGATTCATATAATTAAACGCCTTTTGCTACTGAATGCAGACACCTAACATTACACTGATTATCTTCTTTATTCACTCACTGCTACATACATTTGCCAGCACCAAAATTACTTTCCCTGTTTCTTATTTGAAAGTTTGGAAAAACCTGAAAAAAATCAGAGCTTTCAATGGCTTTGACTCTTCCCTGTATTTCCCTCGAAAAATTATTGGTTTTATCATTAAGTATCTCCTATATGCTTCTTTTTTCCCAGTCTACTGTCATTATGACCATTAATCTTCATTTGCCAACTTCATGGGATAAAGGGAGGCATCTATTTGCAAAAGAGGAGGGGACCAAAACGTAGAGGGAGGGAGTGGTGAAAAGATGGGCAGTAATGAAAGGAATTAAGAGGTTGGAGGTACAAATATGCACTAATAAAAACAAAATAAATTAAAACAAAAACTCCAAACACCTAGAAAGTTAAGATAGCTTACTCCTGGTGTGCATAGGTGGGTCACAGAGTCATAGCTTGGGGGACCATGATATAGTCCCTTACTTGGTCCTCCCAGGCATTGTTCCTTTGTTTTACCTCGTGCCTACCATGAACTGAGAAACTTTGTATCCCACTCCTTCCTCCTTGATATTGCCTCCTCCCAATGGACTGATTGCCCTCACTGGAGAGTCAAATAAGCCTTCCTTCCTTTACATTGTGGTTTCTGGTTCTGTATCCAACACTGAAAAAAGCTAACTAGTTTTCATCCTTCTGGTATTGCACCTCTTCTAGTTATTAGTGTAGCCTCTGAATTTATCATGTCACTTTTCTTACTGAATCTGATTTTGACAATATTATTAGAGTAATAATGCTACAGACATCATTGCTTGTACATGTACCACTAAATTTTTTAACTTGTTTGCTAATTATTTTTTCACTTGTTTACTGCTTACTAAATTGTAAATCTAAATTCTTATTGTTCTCTCTACTATATAGAATTGGTCCTGTGATTTAAATAAGCTCAGCTATGTGTATTATAAAGAGCATCTCTTCATTTTGAAGGGTTGGGTAGTCTTGAAACGTGAAGTGAAACAGGAAAAGCATACATTGATCCCTTTATCCATTAGTGCATATTTAATAAGCTGGAAATTACTAGGTGCAGTGTGCACAGATTCATTAAGTACAACATCTTTTCCCTAGAATTTTCATTGGACTTCTATGAGAAGTAAACTATTTGAATGTACACATCTATTTAAATTAAGGTAAGAAGTGGCAATGGAGCAAATCTTTTCTTTTTGTTTGTTTCAAATACATTTAGCGAAGAGTCTACAGGACTCGCCTCACAGATAGAACTCTGTGATCCTCCTTCTTTCACCCTCCAAGTATTGGGCTTACAAGTGTGCACCTACAGGTGTGCACCATCATGCCCAGTTTTCAGGCACCATCTTGGTGTCACTCTGGGAGTGGGGCAAGAAAAGCTTGAAAGACAAGTGGTATTTAAACTACAGAAAAAGTGTGTTTTTAATCAGAAGGAGCAGACCACCAAAGTTGTACAAGTTAACAAGACCAAAATCTCTCATAAAACAGCAACAAGTTTAGCCTAAAGTTCATGCTTGGTGTGCCTTAGCATTGATAAAAAGTATGAATGTTAAAGATTCTGGGTCATCACTGAAAATTAGCACTGTCAATTCAGATAGTGGGAAAATTTTAGTAGGTTTTGCTTTTTCAGGTGGTTATGCACAGTTACATACTAGGAAAAGTATATACAAGGTACAAATTCATAACACCATATCGATACAATTTTTAAAGTAGGGCAAACAGGAGTTACTTAATTAGCTCTGCTCTCATAATCTTGCAGTCTAGAGAATAAAAGAGGAAGAAAATCATACAAAAGGGACTTTAAGTTTATAAATACACTCCAAACAAGTAATAGTCAAAGTCTGAAGGAATGCAAAAATATTTGCATGACTGAAAATGTTTGAGATGTAACACTGATAAAAGGTAATGAATACTCAAACTAGGAAGTAAACTGCAGACCAAACAATAGGAAAGTGAAAGTAAATAAATTCTCCCTGACTTCCAATTGGTTTAAGAAAGCATTGATTATGCCTAACCTTTCCAAATAGCATAGTTTAGCAATATATTACACTGTTCAGTACCATTTGTTTCTGTCATGAACATTTCGATGGCTGGGAGTTGGTGCTTGCTGCCCTGACCAGCATTGAGAAAGTATCATTTTACTGGACAAGAAAAAAATAAATATTAAAATTTCTCATGTTATTTCACGTGTAAATTATGGTATAACTTTTTCACCACATTAATATTCAAAAGGTTCAAAATGGAACCATCCTTAAGTCAGGCACTATCAATAGAGATCTTTATAGTACTGTAAAATAGAATTATTCCAGATAAATGACAGAGCTGAATGAGCAAGACCAAGCATATATTTATATACTCCTATTAAATGTTTACTTGGGTGGATCAGGTCTGCTGAAAGTGGATATGCTTTATTAGAGTAATTCACAATTAGCTTACAAATCATAATGAAACAATATGGGGGTAAATCTTTCTATTTTCAAGTATTTCAAAGACAAGTTTGTGGTTTTTATGATTTGACAAAAGTGTAATTATTAAAATTTAAAAGCTCTTTATTTTCCTGTATTATGGAGCACTATTCTTTGAATGCTGGTAACTGTGCACTGTTAGGGGATGCGAATTAGTCATGCTCCTAGATTTTTTGCTATGTAGTTGGCACAGGGTCTCACTGCACAGTTCAGACTTGTAGTAATCCTCCCGTTTTCAGCCTCCCCAGCTCTGGGATTCCTGGCATGAGCCGCCACACCCAGCCTCGGTCGCCCGCTCAGCAGGTCCCTGGGCAGGTCCTGAGGGGTGTGGGGAATCCAACCCTGCCACGCACTTGCCTAAGCAGGTGCTTTCTCTGCTCAGTTAGCTTGCTGCCCTCGTACTCCTAAATTTATAACGATCCCCTCCCCATCTCTTATCTATAGACAGAAGGGAGGCAATGACAGCAAAAGGGCCATGAAAGAAAAGACCATAAAGAAAAGAGCTGCTAGTACTAAGACCTATGAGGGCACCAATTAATTGTTGAACTTCATGACAATCTTGAAACTAATTTGAAAGACTCATTTTTTTCATTATTCCAAGCTCAAATTCTAAATATAATTAACACCTTACAGGTGTTAAGCTTTGATAGCATATTTTCCTAGTTTCCTTTTCCTAACCAGCCTTTTAAACTGTAAGTATTCTTTTACTCAGAATCAGATTTGCTTGTATTTACGCTTTATGCAACTTTAACCAAAAGATTACTGAACACTTAATTTTTTGTTCTGTTTTTCCTTTACTTGTTACCATTATTTTTAACTTCTAGATTGTTAAATATGCAGCTGTCCTCCAATGCATGTTGAAAAGAAACAGGGGGAAGGTTCCAGCTAGAGTTTTTTAGGGAAAAGATAAGATCCTTAAGTAGTCCTTGATGTTACTGAAGTTGATCTGTAAGGGGTGTGGATATGCGTGAGAGATGAAGAAATAAAAACCAATGAGAAAATCTGAATCACCCCTCAAGAGGCTGGATGTTTGGAAAGTGATTGTCATATAAAGACCTCTTTGTTGATCCCTTTCTCTGGTCTCTCAGTGAGGTTATTCTTTTGGAAAATGATCTATCTTAATATTACACAAGGGAGCTTTGTATGTACAGTGCATAACTAGAATTTTCTTGTTTCACAATAATGTAAGGGAAAATGTGTGTAATATCAAACACTATAATCCAGAATAAAAATAGTATCTTTTTTGTATGAATATAAAGCTGATAATGAAAAACAACTTAGAGTACTGAAATTACAGAAATTTAGCATCTTTTAAAATTATCTTGATGATAATTCTGATAATTATGATTCTTCAAATTAATGTGTTCCTGTCACCAATGAGATGGTTTATTAAGTGCTTCATATTTCCGCTATAGTAAATAATTTTAATATATTGCATTATCATTCCTTATACTAATGAAGAAATCTGATGTCATATTTCCCAGAGAGAAAATCTAAGCTTAGGTAGTTTGAAGGTTTCAGCCACAGTAATATACATGGACCCAACATTTCAGCTCAAGGCAGTTGACTAATACCTGGTTCATACAGACATGGCCCACATATTTTTCTAATATAGATAAAATTTTGTCTTGAAATTCTTAATGCATAAAATGTTTCTTACAGGCACATTAAATTGAATTAGAGATGTTAAAACATATTGCATAGGGTGGGGACCATTTAAAGCTCTGTTGGTTTGTCTCTTATATGTTCAGTATTTTAAAATTGTGCATTAATCAAGATGTTTTGTCTGAGAATTCATGGTGCCTTAAGAAATATATGAACATACTTCAGAAGACCAGTGACATTCTGAAATTTTCTCTGAAATGTTGTGCACATGTAATTGGTTATGTGAGATGTGATAAAAATGCAATGAATATGTTGGTTTTTGGATCATTCTGCATTCGGATATACAGTACAGTTAGGATAAATATGCAGTACTTTCATGTAATTCTATGAGAAGGAAGATTTGCCTAATAGTGTTTGGACAGGATATCCTGCCTGCTTCTAATACTATGGATAATCATTAGGAAGATAACAATGTAAAAAAATATTAATTAGTGAAATTGTATTATAATTCAACTTTAAAAAGATAGGTATACAGCTACATTCTCTTAATTCAATGAATAGACAGTCCTAAGGTTTATATGGAATCAAAAGAGACGCAGAACATCAAAATCAATTTGGGCAGGAACATCGAAGTAGAAAGAATAACAACAGCTTCCTTCAAGCTATACTACAAAGCAGTAGTGATAAAAAATAGTCTTGTACCATTGTAAAACAGACACATGAATCAATGGAACAAGTTGAGGATATAGAAACCTCTCCACACATATTCATATTACTTAAGTTTTGGCAAGAGGGCAAAAAGTATATTTTGGGAGACAGCTTTCAACCAATGGTGTTGGGAAAACTGGTGATCTGCTTGCAAAAGATTGAAACTGTACCCTCTATCTTAACATTACTAAATTAAAATCAAACTGGGTCAAAGATCCACACATTGAAACAGAAACAATGGAAATTCTAAAAGACTAAATAGACAAAACACAGAATAAGAAAAATTTTGCAACTATTCTTCAGGAAGAAGACTATTCTGTTGCTATGGTACAGGCATCTCCATAACAATAATACACTGCTTCAATTACTGTACCTTTATAGTCTTCCAAAGTTGATTTTTAAATGAATCTTTATGTTAATGAATATATATATATATATATATATATATATATATATATATATATATTGAATTTAGATTTGTATTGAACATAAAAATAAGCTTTGGGAAACTGATGTCTTTAACAGTATCATATAGAATTCATGAATCTGATTTGTTAATTTCTTTTTTTTCTTTTTTTTTTTTTTTTTGAGGAACCGGGCATTGAACTCAGGCCCTTGCGCTTCCAGGGAAGCGCTCATTTTACTGAGCCATCTTCCGGGCCCTGATTTGTTAATTTCTTACTATTTAAAAATATTTAAGAGCCAAACTGATTCTGATGTATTTTTACTACTTTGTTTCAATATTTATCTGTGTCTAAACTTGAGAGGTCTCAAAACACTACTTGAACTGTAACCAAGGAAGAAGCTTATGTTTGGCAAGGAAAAATTGGGAGTCTTTACAGTTAAGGAAATAAAGCTACACTACAGTATCAGCTCCTCTTTGTTACTCTTTCTGGGCAGTCAGTAAAGTGAGAGTACTCCTTTTCAGTGGACCAGAAGGGGACCTTACTTTCTCCTAACACCTTCTCCACAATGATGATTTTATGTAGTCAGAACACAGGAGACCCAAGAATAGAGAGTTCCACAACTGTCCCTGGTGTGACCAACTTAATTTGAATGGAATACGGAGAACATCAAACCAAGGAACACTGACAAAAACAATAGAGATTTTCATGGAAAACAGCTAAGAGGAGAGTGCTAGCTTTATGAAAGTAACAGGAAAAAGAATAGCTCAGAGATTTAACAAAAACAAATAGGAAAGAGACAAGTAAAAATAGCCATCAAGAAAGAAAACATAAAAACGTACACAGGATTAATAAAATTAATTTAAAAAAAAAACGTATGGGGGCCGGGGAAATGGCTCAGTGGAAAAGAAAACAAAATAGGCAAATATCACTGAATTTTATTTCACACATAAAGAAAAAGCCACCCTTCTCCTGCTGATTTCAAAAACTTTTTGAAAATTCATTGTGCTTGCACATACCTGTAATCCCCATGGTCTAGGAGGTTAAGGCAGGAACATCATGCTTTTTGAGTTTAACCTTAGCCTGGGCAATTCAGTGACTTAGGGACACCCTGTATCAAAAATTAAGTGAGGGGCCATGGAAATGGCTCAGTAGAATAAATGCTTCCCTGGCAAGGGTAAGGGTCTGAGTTCAATCTCCAGTTCTGTCAAAAAAAAAAAAAAAAAAAAAAAAAAAAAAAAAAAAAAAAAAAAAAAAAAAAAAAAAAAAAAAAAAAAAAAAAAAAAAAAAAAAAAAAAAAAAAAAAAAAAAAAAAAAAAAAAAAAAAAAGAGAAAGAAAAATTAAGTGAATTAGAAAAATAGAAAAGGGCTGAGAATATGACACAAGGCTAAGGCCTTAGTTTTAATCCCCAGCATCACAATACACAAGCAAACAAGTACATAAATTGCAGTGATGCATCTATTAACAAAATGAGGAAAACCTGTAAAAGGTGATCACTAACTTGGAAAAGCTGATTATCTGCAGCAGCTGTCTCAGTGAGTATCTGAGTGGTCAGTAAAATACATTTGTATTAGGCTGTATGCGTGGAAATATAGTTTCAATGATTCTATATATTAGGGTAAACATCTATATACTTCATTTGGTTTAAATAAATCTTGCATGGGAATTTATATCTTTAAATTTATACTATTTAATAATTTTTTATTTTTATTAAACTTCCATGATTTTCTTAAAATATGTTGCTATTTTAATTATAAATTTTATTTCTAGCTAGCAAAATGGGGACAACTTTTAAATAATATTCCTTGCATGTAAAATTGATATTGTTATTTAATTTTGGGGTCAGAGAGGGATGAGATCACTGGTCCCTAGGACAAAAACCGCACAACACACAATTTCATCAGCACACATAGCAGCTGTCAGTGACTGCCAGCGCTTATTTTAACATCAGCTGCTGAAACCGCTTCGCTCCAGCTAATGTCTCAGCATCCTACACTGGCTGTTCATTGTTCAGAGGAGTGCCAGCTATTGTCATGCCCACCCTGTGCTCTTCCTCAATATCTATCTCCTTGAAAATTCTTCACTTTTTTTTTGGCTCAATTCAAATAGCAATACAGTTCCCTTCCTTCCTTCCTTCCTTCCTTCCTTCCTTCCTTCCTTCCTTCCTTCCTTCCTTCCTTCCTTCCTTCCTTCCTTCTCTCTCTCTCTCTCTCTCTCTCTCTCTCTCTCTCTCTCTGTCTCTGTCTCCGTCTCTTTCTCTTTCTTTCTTTTTATTTCCTGGGAATCAGATTCAGCACTTCATGCTTGTCTGGGCACCATGCTGCTGAGCTATACTCCTGGCCCTGGCACCTTTCAGTAATCATTCCTTCCCTATATGATCACAAGAGTAACTTACCCTTATCTAAGACATAACACTCCCTTGTCTATCTTCCCAATTAACCATGAGCTTTGAAAGGTCAAAGATAATGTCTTTTTTCTTCTTGGAGGTCAGAGATCATGTTTATGAATTTCTGCCTCCTCAGCACCTAAATTGGTTATATTATGAGTGTTTCATTCACTTATTCAATAACATTTTATTTTTCACTAAGTAACAAATACAAACACCCTAAGCATGCCATTTATTTATATAATTTCATTTTCAAACTTTTGTTCCTTGAGGAATGAAATCTATAGACCCATGATACTAAACTCTTTTTGTCTCTATGTATCTCTCTCTGGCATCCTTCTTTCATCATAGCCCTCGTCTGGCATCTGCCACTTATTTATTCTCCATCTACAAGGATACTTCTTTTCAGAATGCTGAAAGATGACAAGTAGTTTTGCCTTTAGCCTAGGAAACATCTCATTTAAATAAAGTTATATTGGTTAAATCGTACATAATTTTTTTGGTGGAACTGGGGATTGAACTCAGGCCCTTGTGCTTGCCAGGGAAGCGCTTATTCTACTGACCCATCTAAATAGCCCCCTAAATAGTACTATTATATGAAATATTTTTCAGATGAAATTGTTTTGTTTTCATTCATATACAGAATCAAAGGCATAAATATATGACCAAAAAGCCATCAAGAAATATAAAAGTCAATTCTAAATCTGTATTAAAGTGTTTTTCATATAGTTTCTTTACTGTGGTGCTTTAAGATTTTTTGAAAATGTTTTTTGAATAAAACTTAGCCTTAAGCATCCAGCAGAAAAGTATAAAAGTGAGATATTAAAAAATAAAGCCATATCAATATGCTGAGCTATAAAAGGCTCAACAACTTCTGAGGTTGCCAGTCCTATGGATAACCCACTACTACTGTGAACTATTATTGGACTATATTGGATTATTTTGCTGAATTCACACACTTACAATAATTAAATGGCAATGGAATACCCATCTCTGGCAAAACTACACAAGAAAGGGAGATATAAATGAAGGACCATTTTGTAGTGAAATATATACATACATATATATATATATATATATATATATATATATATATATATATATATAATGTTAGGATAGATATGCAGCTGCTTTCTCTTAACTTAGTGAGAAGATTTGTACTAATAGTGTTTGGACAGGATACCATGTCTGCATCTTGTGCTATGAGTAACTACTACAAAGACAATAATATGTAATGTGTTAATTATTGTAACTCTACTATTAGCTGCTCTGAAACTATCTCATTGCTATTTGTTTCTCAATACAATGAATAAAAAAAGAAAGGTATGTGAAGTATTCTTAAAGTTATAATACTATGTCACATATATACGTGATTCTAAATAGCCTATGAACATCTAGGATACCTAGTACATTGATTATTACAGTTTCTCATTATTTATTTGTTATGTGGCATAAATTAAGATGAATCCATTAATGACATGTAATGCTCTAAAAATAAATTTTTAGTGCCTAAGATTTCTATATCCTTTTTTTCACGATGCCATCCTGGTAAACAGGCTACATGTAGAAATTCATATATTTGGAAAATGGAATCCTAAAGCATAGTTAAGATGAAAGTTTTATTCTAAGCAATATTTCCTATTGACTATACTCAAATTTTTTATCTTTTATTTTAAACATAATAAAAAATAATAAAATGATACAGAATTTCAAAAAAAGATGGTAGGAAATTAACAATGATCATTATATTGCATATTTTTATCATTGTAGTAGCTGCTCAAATTACCAAATATCAGCATGTCAGACTGATCAAGCAATATAAACACTAAATGTTCCTTTAAATCAACTAATAGAAATTAGTGGTGTGATTATCTTAGTTATCTTATATATGTATATACTTAGATGTACTAATATATTATATTAGTATATGGTAATAAAATTTGAACACTTTTTTATGAAATTGCATAAGGTTTAAAATTATTCTGTCACACAAAATTTACTGAATGTGTTTTACTATACAAATATATACAAGTTGATTTAGAGCAGCAATTGCAAAAATTTTAGTTCAAATAGAAACAAAACTGATTACTATATAAAAAGGAAGTAAATAACATACAATTAGTGTTAATTTTATTTATTACTAATTATAATTTATTTATCCATCATCTTAGTATATTCCAGATGAATTGCTTAGCATACTTATTAAAATACGGTAGTTTTATAAAGACAGTACAGATTTCTAAATATGATCTATATCTAAAATTTCATGAGTATTTTTCCTTCACAAGTTTATGTGTACTTACTAGTAAAATAGAATATAGTATTTTGGAAATAAAAGTTTACTCATTTTAAATAAGGTTTGTACTTAAACATGCAATAAACTACTAGATGATACATAGTGTTGAAATAGCTCATAAAATATAGGTGCTATACATAAATCACAAAATATAAATAATTTTCCATGTCTGAAAATCTTTCACTGAGAGTTTACATATAAAAAGATAAAACCTTTTGTCCCCTTACACCTCAACATGGAATTCTTTTGACATATGTATCCAGCAAGGAGAACTCAACTTCTATTTTAATGGTTACTATTATTTCAAGAAAATTGCATTTATAGGATTTAGAGCCATAAAACATAAGGAAAATTAGGTAGTCCTAACACAACCTTGATGAACCTGAGCTCTCAAATTATAAAGAAATTCTAAGGTACTGAATAAAGCAATGCTAGATTCTTAATTTTCTTACTTAGTCTACATAGTTGATACAGGTATATAATTATAAGAAGTTTTGTGATTTTCTTGACTCAAAACTTTTAAGGGAAAATGAAGCTGAGTTTAGCATTCATCATTCTTGTCTCGGTCTTTTTTTCATTTTTCTAAACTCCACATTTTATATTATTTGAACATGTCTCCAATGATCAGATAGTCGATTTTCAGTAAAGTCATATGTGTTGTCAAAACATTCTCAACATCCAGTCACAAATATCTTTTGGAATAGTTGGTAATTTAATTCACCCCTTTAATCAGTCAAGTTAAGGAGCTTATATTTGACATGTAGGCAACTTTTGACATGGACATTTACTGACGAGAATGGCAAATCAAATATTTGGGACTGGTTCTTTTGCAGATACGCTTTCCTTTGTCTGTATAGATTCTTAAAAATTCAATTCAAATGAACTTGTCAAGGACAGAATCACCAGTGTCTTTCTGCGCTCACTACTGCTTGGACAAATTGCTGATATACATTGTTTCTATTATGATGGAACAGAAGAGAGTTTAAATTTTTTTGTTGTTTTTGTTCTGTGGAGATAAAGATTGTGGATGTTTTCTTCTATTCTAGGAGAAATAAACTTTAGGAGAAAGCAGATGTATCATTAGACTAATAATGTAACTGACACTTCTTAGAAAGTCTTGTGTACTTAACAGTTTGTAACTTTTGAAAACATTATGAATGTTTCTTACTATATATAGCGTTGTGATACCTTTCAGTTCTGTAATGCACTGCAGACAAAATGGTGTGATTTTTAATATCGAAATTCAATGGATTATTTTTGAAAGGTAGTCTTACCTAAAGCTACCATTTTCAAAACATTAAATAGCTGAATTGTAGAGTTTATAGGAAAAACAACCCTTGAAAACAGTTGATTTACAATTTTGGATATATGTACAGTATTTGGATATTACAAAAAGAACATTTTCCATGTTTATTTTGCCTAAAAACACACTAGTAATATGTTAAAACTTAGGAATATTTTATAAAATTTTTCTGTTGGGCTTTTTTTTTCCAAATAAATGCAAAGTTAAATAGCAAAGGGCAGAGATATTATAAGCTAATTTATAGTCATTAATGAGAGATATTTAAGATATGTGTAAATTTTGTTTTATTTAATTACTTGAAAATGATCACATTTGAACACAATGATTAAAAATTCTAGATTTATCAGTGACATTAAATATGAGTATTCCTATCCAAAACTTGTCATAAAAGTGATATATCCACATTAAAAGTTATAAAATATGCTACTTCACATTTTTCTTCGAATATACTTTATTTTAAAATGGATTAAAATTTCTTTTTTGTTTCTTTTTTCATTTATTATCGTTTTTTTAAAACAAACATTTACTTGAGAGACGGCATGGCAGTAATTGGTGTGTCATGACAAGCAGTACGTATCTAGAAGACCAGAACGGCAGGCACTCCAAGCTGGCCCTTCTATTACACATTGCTATCTTCAGTGCAGACGCTCAGGTCACAGGTGTCAGCGTGTGGCGATAGTCAGGGTGAGAATCCTACCGATTAATTAAAATTTAAAGTCACAAAAATTTTAAAATTACTTTTAAACCAGTAATAACAGTATATTCTCATTGTGAGTCTTAATGACAACCAATATATTAGATAATGGCTGCAACTGGAATCTTGTTTGCAAGCAAGTAAAATTACAAAAATCAATGCTATATGATCTAAATAATTTTCCTTATATCTTTAATTTTCTTTATTATTTAATAATTTTCTAAGAGATGTGGACTTTGTTTTGGATTTGTATAAAATGCATGTGGTTGTTACAATACATTTATGAAGATATACTTTTGTAGTCACTGCATGCTTCTAACAATTTTGATAAAAAGCAAGCTTATTTTTTTTTCATTTTAAGTCCTCACAATATTTCTTGTCAACATCTATTCAACATCAATATTTTATGGTTTATATTTCAAATGTTTTGAATATTCTTTCAAGTAAAGTGTGTTAGAAATTAATAAAAACAAATATATTTTTCCAGTGAAATGCTATTTTCATGAAAAACACTTCTATATTATGCACTGGATCTGAGACAATGGTTTGATTAATATTAATACAGCTGTGAATTTTTTTATTTTAAAATTTGTATTCTACATCACAACAGTAGAAAAAAAATATGTCCCCCTGCTGGACTAGTGTTAGTTTGATGATTACACTGATATTAACTGCTTCACTTGAGTAAGCAAAGAAGAAGTAAAATACCAGTCAGACCAGCTGTTAATTCACACAGTGTTGTACTATGCTTATTAAAAATACCCAAAAGAAGTACCTTTGTGGTTCACTCTTTTGAATTAGAATCAGAATATTAATCATGCCTCAGGCCTAAATTAAACATTGCAAGGCCCCTTAAGAATTTTCACCAAATTTTCTTGGATTTTTCTTTATTGGGTCTTCCTGGACTCTGTTTAGCTCTGTAATTGCTTTGCTCCTTTGTTGATAGGTTAAGGCACAGCGTGATTTTCTCAGTGTCATAATATTTAAGAGGACAGCTCCATGGTCTACTCCAGGTTGCAACATGCAGCTGAGACACCAACCTATACCAGGCTTAATGTTTACAATGTCAAACAAGGTGTGAAATAAGAATAATTATGTGTTTCAGAGTCCATAATTGTAAAATGGATATAAATCATTACTGCCTTCAAATTATTTGTATTCTAACAGAGTTATCCTAATTGATCCTAACAAATATGGTGACTCCATTTATATGGATATGCAAAATGTTTCTATTGTATTTAAAAATGTAGAAAGAAAAACTAAAGTTCTATTATGTTCAAATGTGCTAGTGTCTGCTTCCAGAAAGTGATCATTGTTATTAATAAATAATTACCTAAATGTACATGTGATCAAGCTGCAATATTACTGTTTTTTGTAGTGATTGTTACCAACAAACATCTGACTACACACGTACTTTCAAGGAGTTGAAATTTGAGATAATAGTATATATTTAGGCACGTGTCCAATAACTATTACTAAAGTACATTACACATTACAGTTCAACTTGAACTCTAAATGGTAGAGACCATATCAAATATCTCATGCTCTTAAAATTAAACAAAACATTTAACATATCTATTATATCGTCTCACTTTCAGAGCAAAAGGATAAAATGAAAAAATGTAAGTATATACTAATATGAAAGACTGTCATTTTAGAAAGTAGCTAAAGGAAATATTAAAATGAAAGTACCCATGCTGTATCAGAAAATTCTATTTCATGTATGATTTTATAAGAAACTGCTAATATTTTAATTTAAATAAACTATGTTAAATGTGGACTACCCACAATTAATTATGGAAATAGAAAACATATGTCTTTTGAAACTGATATTTCAATTTATTGACACATTTGATGGAAGCAACATGTTCAGTTTTTCAAAGGTTTGTTTAACAATATTTGAGCAGAACTGATATATCATGGAATTTATCTTGGCAGAATCTGTAATAAAGGAAATTAGATACATCCCTATGGGATCTAAACAAGAAAAAGTAAGCCTTACTATTGTTTAGATGAAAACAAAGATACATACATTTTGCAACAGAAGTAGTTATAATTAATTTTTTACTAGTATGTTAACTACCACTTTTCATTAGAATTTCCAAAGAAATGTGCATTCGTTTGACTTACAGAAGTATCTGAAAAGTACTTCTGTACACTGTCATAAATTTTAAGTAAGTCTGAATTACCTGGAAAAAAGAAAAAGAAAAAAAAAAGAGAAACATTTTGGAAGAAAATGTGAATAGTATTTGGTGGTACTTGGAGAATTTAATTCACAGAATATGGCACTAGAAGAGCTGTGTTGTAAAACATGATATTTGATGTTCAGAATCAGATCTTGAATTTTTCCCTTGTCTATGAATATGTTTGTAGCTGCCTGAGTGGTAGAAAAATGAATCATAACATATTCAGTGAGATGCGTGGATTGCAAATTAATCTGTTGATTTTCAAAAAAATAAAATACACTTTTTTTTTTTAGTATTTACATTGTGACCTACCAAAGATGAAAGCTAGAATAACATTTTCAAGGACCTGCTTTTTCTAACATGTTATTTCTATTTTTCTCTCTGAAGTGAATTTCAAATCATAGATGTTTACCTAATAGAACTCCCTACATTCTAGATTTTATGTGTTCCTCCTTATTTACTGAAAATGTTATAATTATATTTAAAAATTTGACTCCGTATAGTTTTATATAGTATGCTTTGCTCTTTATTTCATCCCATCAGAGGTTTATTTTTTTATGATGATAAAATATGTCAGAAAAAGAAATGGACAGAAATTCATGCATCTAAGTAAAAGATTGGTTAAATAAACTTAGGAACAATGTGAGGGAAGATAGATAGGCAGAACATGATTTCTAGAAAGTGATATTTTATGAAAAAGTAAGGAAATATACAGGATGATAGGTATATTTAGCAAATATATACACTATGCAGTATAATATACATATTATGTGTAAACTACTAAAATTTGAAATATTCATTTCAGTATTCAAGATCTGTATCATACATACACATATATATTAGAATTTACATAGAAGTGACAACAGTTTAAAAGTTTATATGTTACTTGGGGCAGAAGAAAAGAAAGAGAATAAATGGGACAGTATATTAACTTATTAATTTTGTCTATTAAATTTATTCTAACAGTGGTTGATCTTTGTATACATTTGACAGATATAATCTTAATTTGGAAAAAGTGTAAATCTTTTATAAGTTATAAAGCTAAATAAGTTATTTCCCATACATTCCTGGTATGTTATATATCTAATGATAAAATTGACTACAGAAATCTTTAACCTGTGTTCCATAATATAGTTACCCTAAGGCAATTTTGTGGGATAAATCAAAATTATAACTTTTTGACAACCAGGATTTTTATTTTTGATTGAAAGAAAAATATTTTAAAATTACAATTAAAAATCTTTCATTTGAATACAAACAAAATAAATTCAAAATAGTAATTCATGATTTTTTGTTTTCAAAACTAGGATCACAGAGTATTTGTGAACATTTTATTTTTATTTGTTATTAACTTGGTATCAGGAGATGCACGTGACAATGATCATCTTTCCCCACAAAGATAAACATGACCTTCCTTTCCAGAGTTGTGGAAAGATCAAGTTCATGAACAAAGTGTCTATGGTATTATATGTTATGAAACAACACACACACACACACACACACACACACACACACTTTCTTTCTACTCATATGCCTAGGAAAAACTCTTTAGCCAGTGCCTCTGAATATTCTCAGCACTAAGTGTGCAGTTTCTAAAATACACTGCTTATTAAAGTGATAGTAGGTCTTGCAAAAAAAGCGGATTTTAAGTTCAAGATATGAGCAGAACATGTATTCTATGAAAGTGGAAATACTTGTTACACTTGAAAGCAAGGCATTCTTTTTTTAAAAGCCCAGTTCATGTTGAAGAAATACAGGAATCAACCTAAATAAATGATAATTGATATATGTTTCAATTATCAGTAAGAGTTTAGATGCCATGGATTACAACTTGTCAGATATGCTTAAACACATGAGTTTATAATGACATAAAATGCACTTCAATATTTTTCTTTTTTATTTTTAAGGGCAATACAGAAAAGTAATATAAAAGAAAAAATTAAAAATGATATAGAACTTCAATAAAAAAATAATATGCATTTGAGCGTATTTGCTCTGTTGCACAGGGTTGTTTTCCATTAGTTGTGCAGATTACCAGATATATTCATGAAAAATTGGAAAAAAAGGAAAATGAAAAAAATATAAGAAATTAAGAAGAGAGAAAAATTGAAAAAGAAGGTAAAAAAATACATTAAGCATTAACATCTCCTTTCCATAGACCAGCAGAAATCCACAGTACAATTATCCAAGGTATCCTGCTTACGTACATACATACCTCTTTCCACCATTCCCTGTCATGTTACTCTCCTCATCTCAGTAATTCCTTCCATTTGAGTGGGTTCATTCCCTTTCCTCAGTATCTGTTTCAGGTTCTTAACCTAAGGAGACAATGCGCATTCTTTGCACATGCAGGGTCTGATTTATTTCACTCAACAGTATGCTCTCTAGTTGTATCCACTTAAGTCTCAAATGTATCCTTCATATACTCTACTGGGTAAATATATCACATCTTCTTTGTTCATTACTTAGTTGATGGGCATTTGGCTTGTTTCCAAGATCTGCTATGACAAATTGAGCTGTAATAAACATGGGTGCACATAAATTGCTGTGGTATGTTGTATTCAGTTCTTCTGGAACTTCTTCTATTTTAAAGAGCATTAGACAAATATTTAGGGAAAACTAGGAAAACATAAGCATTGCATCTACAATCATATATAATCCATATCTCAGTACAAGCAGTAACTAAAAATCTGGCTTTATGAAAGTATTTTATACATTCAATAAAGAGGAATACTACACAAAAAAATGAGAATGTTTTGTTTTATCTAAGGAGTTAATGAATCTAGTTTATTATATTATTTACTAATGTCCTCACAAAAGTGAAGCATCCAGGTACTACATTCATTTTTAAAGAATATGCACAGCATCAATAAAACAGTGCTGAACCAATGCCAAAGCTTAAAGCTGCCAAGCTTCTCAATTGGACTCAGAGAATGAAGAGACACGCTAATACCACCACTGCCAGTGAGACTCAGAGTGCAATAACCAGAGAAGCACAACACAGGAAACACAGAGAGCCAGATCTACAAGCCTAGGATCTGAATGAAGGCAAAGACCTATCAGCAAGTTGTTTTATGTGAAACATATCTGAATCAAATTTTAGATAATGCTTTTCAAAAATACTCCTGAGCAGAGAAAATGTGAACATTAACCTGATTTTCATGTGTTTAGGTGTATCATCATTATCTTAGTTCTAGAAGAATGGTTTTTATTTAGGGAAAAGGCATTTAAATTTATAATAAAGTAATAAAATGTCTGGAGCTTCTCTAAATTAAAGTGGTATTGAAAGAAATTAAATGATGGTACAGATAATAAATATTGTTTTTGTATAGGTAGTAGTTGAAGAATGGCAATTGAATTCGTTGCATCATGTTCATTTCCTGTGTAACTTTGGGATATTTTCTTTATAAATAGTAAGAATTGACACTCAGATCATTTCAACTCAGCAGGCCTAACAGGAAGGAGCGGTGTAAGTGGAAGCCACAGGGCCCAGCAGACGCATTCCACCTCTGTGGGAGCCACAGGGCCCAGCAGACGCATTCCACCTCTGTGGGAGCCACAGGGCCCAGCAGACGCATTCCACCTCTGTGGGAGCCACAGGGCCCAGCAGACGCATTCCACCTCTGTGGGAGCCATGCACCAAGCCACAGGAGGAACTGGCCCATGCTGTACTACTGGGCACAGCGGAGTCCAGACTGAGACAAAGAACTACAGGCTCGTTCTCTGGACACAGAGGCAGGAGCATGTACCTGGGGTGAGCCAGTCTGCCTAGAAAACTCAAGGTGTACAAAGGGAAAGTGCCCACAAAGAACTCGGGGGAACTAGTTTAAATAAAAATTCCCAGTTTAAGACTTGCTTGGTTACACAGCTAAAATGTTTGCTCCTATGGTCTAAAGTTCAAACTCATTAATCAGAAATGTTTGCCAATTTCTAAATTTCTCTAGTGGTTATTAGTAATGCTAATTGTTCTACTGTAAATAGGAAACGAGTGGATCCCTCCAGGCCCACAGAAGTGTGTGGGAGAGCTTCTGCGGTCCTGTGCATCCTCTGGACTTCTCTGAACCGAGCCCAGGCCCGCCACATGAGTGAGACTTTCAGTGCACTCTTCGAACTCCTCCACGTCTATAGAGCCAACCCAGGCCTGTCTTGTGAATGAGAACTTCCACCCCGCTCTCAGAACCCCTCCAGACCAGACCAAACCCAGGCCTGGTGAGTGTGTGGGAGAGCTTCTGCACACCTGGACCCCTCCAGACACAGCCTAGCCCTAGCAAACAGGCCTGGGGTGAAACTATGCAAATGAAGTCCCCGCAGAGAGACTAGGGGCCAAAACCATAAGGCTAAATAAGGAGCACAACATCTTCCCAGAGAAGCACAATAGGTTCTCCTCCAAGGTTGCAGCAGGAAGGACCTGAGCACAGCAGCCAGACCCAAGTCAGGCACAGCTGGATGAACTCAAACTTAGCAGATCTGCACCCAAATTTTAGTAGGTGTTAAGGTTATAACTGCAAGAAAGCTCTACACCAAAGGTCAGAGGATAATGCTATATAAAATGATAAAGAGAAGGACAAAACTGCAATCTCAGGTTCTAAGCTCACCCAGAACAAATGCAGAAGACTAGCACAGCTGAAATGTATGAATTAATAGGATCTGAAGTAAACAAACAACAGCAAAAAGGTATAGAGGAACTAAGATCAGAAATAACCTCTGAAATAAAAAAAGAAATCTCTGATGTAATAGCACCTGAAGCAAATGGAGAAATATATAGAGTTTAGATTAGAAATAATCTCTGAAATAAAAGAATAACTGCTCGTCAAAAAGACATTGATTAAAAAAAGATGAGATTAGATAATTGACAGATTCCTTGAATGAGCAATACAAGAAAGAAATAGATCACATGAAGCACAGTCAAAAAAACACAGAGGAAGTTAAAATTTCAATCACAAGCTTGCAAAATGTTTGAGTGAAAGTGAAGATGGAGTTTCAGATCTTGAAGATGCTGTAGGAGCAACTGACAAGGTAAGAAAAGATCGCTTAAAAACAAGTAGGATGCAGGAAAAAATAATACATTATCTGCAAGATGATGAAAAGATGAACAATGCAAGACTAATAAGTATCAGTGAGAAAGAAGGAGTCAATATGAATGATAGGAAAAGAATATGGGCAGAAAAAATGGCAGAAAACTTCTCAAATATGAGGAAACAATCTGACATTCACATAATCGAAGCATACAGAACTCCAAATAACTTCAACTCAATTAAAAATACACTGAGAAATATAATAGTCAACATTCCAGAAATCCAGTAAAAGAACAATATATTTTCTCTGAAAACTGCTAGAGAAAAGAAACAGATAACATTCAAAGGAAAACACATCAGAATAATGGCTGACTTCTCTTCACAAACCACGAAGGCAAGTAGAGCATGGAGCAGAGTACTTGAAGTGCCCTAGGAAAACAAATTCCATACCAGACTACTACACCCTGCAAAACTCTATTTCAAGTTTGATGGAGAAATGAGATACTTCCATGAAAACAAATAAAAAATTTCATGACAAAGAACACTCTACACAGACTACTAAAAGATGTTCTAGAGAGGACCAAAATGACCAGAACTCGATGAATGCAAACAGAAGAACCCATCGAACGGGACAAACAATTAAACAAAAGAGGAAAAGGAGTAAGCAACAGCAGGTAAATAACATTTCAATGGTAAATCAATAAATCGCAATTATAACCATCAATGTAAATGGACTGAATTCACCAATTAAAAGCAATACACTGGCACAATGGGTCAGGAAACGAAATGAAACAATATGCTAGATACAAGAAAAACACTTAACTCATGAAGTAATTCTTAGGCTGAAAGTAAAAGGATGAAAAGAATAGTACACAACCCCAGCACTTCAGAGAAAAGCAGGGGTAGCAAACCTGTTCTCAGACAGTCTCAACTTCAAATCAAGCACTGTACATTACTTAGGGGAAGAATTCAAGAGGAAGAAGTTACACTTATAGATATCTATGCACCAAACACGAGAGAAATAAGACAAATCTTAATGGAAATGAAAAATCTGATATCCAGTATGACAGTCTTAGCAGGAGCACTTAACATCCCTTTATCAAAAAAAGATAAGTCAGGCAAATTAAAATTAGCAAAGAAGTACCAGTAGATCCAGCGCTTGGAACAAATGGACTTAGTGAAAATATACAGAGTGTGACACCCAAAAGAGCTGAATATACATTTTCTTAAGTGGCACAAGGATCATTTTCTGAAATAGACCACATGGTCCTAAGGTCATGCATAAGTATATGCAAGAAAGCAGAAATTGTCCAATGCATATTATCCGACCACAGTGCAATGAAACTGGAAATAAATAAGACAAGAAAACAGAAAAAAATATAAATTATTGGAAATTAAAAAAACACACTACAGACCAAATAATGGGTCAAAGATGAAATTAAACAAAAAATTCTACAGTATCTACAATTCAATGAAAATTCAAGCACAACTTACAGGAATTTATGGGATGCGATAAAGGAAATTCTCACAAAGAAATTTGTAGCTGTGAACTCACACATTAAGAAAACAGAACAGGAACAAATACATACCCTATTTGTGCAACTCCAACATCTAGAAAAGGAGGAGCAAACCAAAACCAGAGTCCAAAGATAGGAAGAAATCATAAAGATTAGAGCAGATATCAATTCAGTGGAGGTGAAGAAAACAGTTCAAAGAATTAACAAAGCAAAAAGCGGGGTCTTTGAATGATTAAATAAAATCAATAAGCCCCTCGCTAACCTCATCAAAAAGAAGAAAGCAAAAATGCAAATACAAGCAATAAATATTGAAAGGGTATAATTAAAATAAACCCAGTGGAAATTCAGAAGATTGTCAATAGCTACTTTGAGAATCTTTAGTCTGACACAGTAAAACACACAGATGAGATGGAGAGATTTCTAGAAAGACGAAAATTACAAAAACTGAATCAAGAAGTTATAGCAACTCTCAATAACCCAGTAACAGCCAATGAAATGCAAAATGTAATGATAATAAAAAAACTACAGACAAAGAAAAGTCCAGGTCCTGATGAAATCACAGCTAAATTCTACAAAAAAGTACATAAGATGCAGTCTCTATACTCCTCAAACTCTTCAATGAAATTGAAAAAGAAGCAATCCTTCCAAAATCATTCTAGGAGCCAAGTATTATAATGACATCTAAACAAGGGAAAGATGCAATTTAATTAATATAGACTAATATCAACAGGGATGCAAAAATCCTACATAAAATATTAGCAAATAGAATACAGCTAATCATTAAGAAGATTATATACCATGAGCAGGTATAATTCATACCAGGAATGCAAGGACGGTTCAATATATGCAAACCTATAAATGCAGTATATGAAATCAATAGAACCAAATCTAAAAACCACATGATCATCTCAATTGATGCAGAAAAGCATTTTGATAAAGCCAAACACTCAATTACGTTCAAAGTCCTAAGAACATTGGAGAAAATTGCCTCTACTTCAGTCTGATAAAAGCCATCTATGACAAATGAACAACTAATAATATTCTACACAAGGAAAATTTGAAATCTTTTACTCTCAGATCTGGTACAAGACAAAGATGTCCTCTATCTCCCCTTTATTCAATGTAGTTCTGGAAATATTAGCTAGAACCATTAAACAAGAGAGAGAAAGAAAAAGAGTAAGAATAGGTAAAGGAGAAGTTAAATTATCCTTATTTGCAGACGACATGATACTTTAGTTTGAAGACTCAGAAAACTCCACCAATAAGCTACTAGAATTGATACACTAATTCAGTAGCAAAGCAAGATACCCAAAAATCAATACCATTCCTGTACACAGAAAACAAACACACTGAGAGGAAAATTAGAAATAATACCTTGTACAATAGCACTGTGGAAAATGAAATACTTCAGAATTAATCTAACTAAAGAAGTCAAAAATCTTTTGAAGGAAAAATACAGTTACTCTGCAAAAAGAGATTGTAGAGGATTTCAGAAAATTGAAACATACTCCTTGCTCCTGGATAGGAAGAACCAACGTTGTGAACATGGCCATACTCCCAATATTGCCTTACAGATTTAATGCAATCCCTATCAAACTGCCACCAACATACCTCCCAAACCTAGAGATATCATTCCTAAAATTTATTTGGATGCAGAAAAGAACTGAAATAGCAAAGGCAGTGCTGGAAAACAAAGATAAGGCAGGAGGCATTACAATTCCTGAGGTGAAATTATACTAAAAAGTCATTGTGATAAAGTGAGCATGGAACTGGCAATAAAATAGACCTGAGGATAAATGGAAGAGGCTATAAGATGGAAAAGACTCTACAAACACACTCAGCCACCTGATCTTCAACAAAGAGATGAAACATGCTTACCACAAGAAAGATACCATCTTTAACAAGTGGTGCTGGAAACACTGGTCCTCTACATCCTGAAAACTAAAACTTGACCCAGACCTATAACCATGCACTAAACTAAAGTCAAAGTGGATTAAAGATCTAAATATTAAAACAGAAAAACTCAATCTCCTGGAAGAGAAAGGAGAAACTCTTGAAAACATAGGGGTAGGCAAAGAGTTTATGAAAAATAATCAAATTGTATGGGTAATATTTGAAAGAATTAACAACTGGGACCTCCTCTTATTGAAAAGTTCTTGCACAACAAAAGAAATTACTAACAAAGTGCAAAGACAACCCACAGATTTGGAAAAAATCTTAACTAATAAACACTCAGAGAAAGTTCTTCTCTTAAGAATTTATAAAGAAATAAAAAACATTATGGCCCCAAAATTTAAAGACCAAACCCAGAAATGGGCATCCAAGATGAGCACACACTTCTCAGTAGACAAAATTAAAGAAGCAAATAGATGTCCAAAAAAATGCTCCACACCACTAGCCATCCATGAACTGCAAATTAAAACAACATTGAAGTATCATCTTACCCCAGAAAGAAGGGTGTAAATAAACCAGTAACTGACAACAAATGTTGAAGAGGTTCTGGGGAAAAAGGATTAAGGAAATGTGTGGAGGCTCCTTAAAAAACTAGGACTGGGAGTCCCATTCAAGCCAGCTATCCCCTTACTGTGAATTTTCCCAGAGGAAATGAAAACGCCATAACATATTGATACATGTGTACCTATGTTTATAGCAGCACAATTTGTGATAGCCAAATCTTGGAAACAACCAAGATGCCCGTCACCTGAGGAATGGATTGAAAAGATGTCATATTTTCATCCAATGGATTATTAGTCAAAAATGAATCATAAATTTGAAGTACTTATGTTTATGTGGATGTCACTTGAAGATATACTCAAAAGTGAAATAATGCAGACCCAAATGTGTAAATACTGTATAGTCTCTCTGATTTAAGGACACAAAAGCAGAAATACAAATAGAAAGGTAAAACAATTTAAAAGTCAAGCAAGAACTTGAGGATTAGATAATGAAAGAGACCAAGCAGAAAATATGGGAAATATGACAGGTCAAAGCCATATATTTATACCGACAAGATGGGTAAATCAATGATCCTGAGAAACATGAGCAGATTGTTGAAATTAGCAGTTAATTTGTAGGATTCTCACTATGACTAACTGCATATGCTGATATTTGTGTAGTAAGCAACTGCACTGAAGATGACAATGTGTAATATTAGGGTCATACTTGGAATGCCTGTCATTCTGTCTTCTAAATACATACTGCTTGCCAAGACATACCAATATTGCCATACTATCTCTCAAGTAAATGTTTGTTAAAACAGTGGCAACAAGGAAAAATGAGACAAGAAGAAAAATGTCACAGGGCTGTCTTGCTATATTGTTGTAAATGGTTAGTTTTTTAAATCTCTGTGTAAAAATATATAATTGTTAATTCATATTTTAAAAATATTTTTATTTTTAAAATTGTTTTTCTTCATGCTCTGTAGGGACTTAAAATTTAATATACCAATACTTAATGGAAAATACTTGTTTCATGTTACACCTAAGATGATTGATAGTCAGACAAATAGTTAAGTTGAACCCAACTGCACATGTTGTGGGGTAATAATAAGCTTCTCTGCTGGAGGGTTAACAATGTAAGTTTGAAGACCAAAAATTGGAGAGAAACAAAGGCTACAAGGCCAGCCAACATTTTGGCCGTAGCTTTTCAAGGTCAGTGAAGACTCAGGACATAGGAGAACCTGTACTGTAACATCATGGAACTCAGTTGTGTTCCAAATTTTTTGATCAAGGAGATTATGGGGCCACAGAGGAATGTGATTGATTATGCAGTGTGTGCCAAAGGAGGGTCACATGGAGAGAAAACATTCTCTCAGGCTGTCACAGACTGCAAATTTGTCAGGCAATGCCTGTGACTCATCTACATGATTGATACTGACAAAGGGTCTGCAAACTGCGGTATGGGTTTCAGGATACTGAAACTGGAGTATTTTGCTGAATTTATGCACCTACAATATTTAAATCATAATAGAATACCCTTCTCTGACAAAACTAAACAAGAAAGCAGATAAAAATCGATAACAATTTTGTACTTATATATTCAAAATAGGAAAGATATACACCTATATTCTCTTAATTCAATGAATAAATTAAAAAATATATATAGGTCCCTTGCCATGGCAGAGGAACCAACTTACTTTGCCTGATTTAAAGGTGTTACTTGTCAAATGAATATCAGCCTCTTTTCTATCAAATTCCAATTAATAAGCCACCGTGAGATAAATCAAGCAGAGTAATATTGTATTCTTTGCATCAGAAGAAATTTGGAGGTGCTAAAATGGCTCCTGAGAGTTCATACAGGTAAAGGTTAAGTGTCTGAACATCTCATAGCCTCTGAAAAGTGAATCTCAACCCTCACTCTGTTATTTACTTACTTCTGACTATGGAGAGCTTATTAAATCTCTGTGATTCATTTACATCGTCTAAGAAATAATAAAAATAATAGATGGACATAATAGGATGTATAATCAAATAGGGCTATGTACAAAATAATAGGAATGGGGTGAAGATAAATAATCTGATCCATAAAACACTAAACACAGTGACTGATAAAGAGGAAACAATCATTGTCAGGTGGCTACTTAGGTATACAGTTGTGATGATATTCTGAATTCATTGAATTCTTAAAATGGGTAATTTCTATGTATACTGTGTGTCACAGATATCTCAAAGTAGGAAAAATTAAGGATCACATTGAACTTCTGAGAATGATAAATGTGTTGAAAAATATAATAAAAACCTAACTTAGGTAAATTAAAAAAAATAGGAATCGATATCTCTCTTAGCCACAGATTTTCTCTTGGGTATTAATATTGGGAGGTACTTATGAAATAACTTCACAAAAACCCTGCACCAAAGGTCAGAGAACAGTGCCAAATAGAAAACAAAATCTTGCTCTCAATCAATACAGAATGCAAAAATTTGGGACACACACAAACAAGACTCTCTGTGAAAGGACAGACATCAAAAATCAGACTTTTTAAAAAGAGGATCTCACTCCAGTGATACACCTATGTACTATAAAACTTTCACAAAAAATATATCACAGAAATCAAAACAAAGAGTTCTTTCTGAAATAAATAATAAAAAGAAGGTCAAAATGCGTTCTTAGGCCCTGTGTCCATCCAGAACAAACCCAGGAGACACGGCATAGAAAAAGGTGGAAGATATACTACTGAAATCTCTGAAATAATGCCAACTGAAGTAAAGAAACAACTGCAGAAAAATATAGAGGAAATCAGAGCAGAGATAAACTCACAATTTAAAAAAAGAAATGATAGTTACAATGAAATAACTACTAAGTACTTCTTTATTTTCTTTCTTTCTTTTTATTTATTTATTTATATTTATTTATTTATTTTTGTAGAACCAAGTATTGAGCCCAGGCCCTTACACCGCTGCCCTAAGTATTTCTAAAGGAGACAATGATAAGAAATAAAGGAGAGGGGGTGGGGGGATATAGTTCAGTGGAATAAGCATTTCCCTGGCAAGCACAAGGGCCTGAGTTCAATCCTTGATTCCACTAAAAAAAGAAAAAAAAATATGGCTTTAAGAAATAAAGGAGAATAGAAAAATAATGGAAACCTTGCATGAGCAATATATGAAAGAAATATAGTGCATGCAGATTCAAAGAGATATATAGGAAATTAAAAACTCAATCACAAGTTGGTAAAACCATTTGAATGAAAATGAAGACAGACCTTGAAGACACCATTGCAGCTAGTGACAATGTAAGGAAAGATCTCATAAAACAAGTAGGATCCAGGAAACAATAACTTTATATCTGCAAGATAATGTAAAAATGAACAATAGACCACTAAGTATCAGTGAGAAAGAGGGAGACAGCACAAATGACAAAAAGAATATGGATAGACGTAATTGTAGAACACTTGCCAAATATGGAGAAACAACCTGATATGCGGTAACTGAGCCATATAGAACCACAAATAGTATTAACCGAATTAATACTACACACAGACATATAACAGTCAAGGTCACAGAAATCCAGCACAAGAATACAGTAAAAGCTGCTAAAGAAAAGAAACAGATCAAATTTAAAGGGAAACCCATCAGAATAACAGCAATTTTCTCCTCACAAACCATTAAGTCAAGAGAAACATGGAGCAAAGTACTTCAAGTTCTCCAAGAAAGCAAATTGCAATCTAGACTTGTCTACCCTGAAAAACTCTTCAAGTTTAGTGCTTTCATGACCAAGACAACTAAAGCAATTCATGATGACTCAGCCTACCCTACATAGAATACTGAAAGATATTGTGGGAATGGATCAAAATGCCCACAATTTCAAGAGTGACAACAGAAAGAACACAACAAACAGTTCAAACTATTAAACAAAGAATAAATTTTGGAAACCAACAAAGGAAAATAATATGACAAACTTGTCTGTAATGTGAATTATAAGCAGCAATTTAAATGGACTAAATTCATTAGACTGCTAGAATGGATTAAGAAACAAAATCTAACAATATGCCGCATACAAGATACACATAAAGGAATTCATAGGCAGAAAGTCAAAGGATGAAAAGCAGTACTATATGCTCCAAGACCTCACAAAAAAGCAAGGATAACTGTTCTGTTCACAGACGATCTAAACTTCAAAGCAAGAATGATCAAAAGAGATAAAGAAGGTTACTGTATACTGATTAGGGAAAAAATTCAAGAGAAGAAGATAATAGTCAGAATTTTGCATGATTCAAATAGGGGAGTACCAACTATATAAGACAAATTTTAAAAGATATTTAAAATCTATTAATTGATATTCTGATCTAAATAGAAGATTTTAATGCCCACTTATCTTAAAAAGATAGGTTAAGCAGGCAAAAACTAAGCAAAGAGGTAGCAAAACTGGCCCAAACCTTTGAACAAATGGACTTAGGGAACATACACAGAGTATTTCATCCAACAGCATCTGAATACACATTTCTTTTAGTTGCACATGGGACATTTTCTAAGGCCATAAACTAGTTCATAGATCTTGATTAAGTATATGCAAGAAACCAGAAATTATTCCATGCATATTGTTTGACAACAGTATAATGAAACTGGAAATTAATGGCAAAAGAAACCATAAAAGCCCCATAAATATATGAAAATTAAATAACACTTTCAGCAGCAACCAATAGGTTACAGATGAAATTAAATAAGAAAGTGGGCAGTATCTACAATTCAATGAAAATTCAAGAACAACTTGCCAGAATTTGTTGGATGCAATGAAAACAGTTCTTAGAGAGAAACTTGTGGTGGTAAACTGACACATTATGAATATAGAATGAGACCAAATAAACAGTCTAACGCTGCACCTCAAGCTTCCAAAAAAAAAAAAAAAAAAAAAAAAAAAAAAAAAAAAAAAAAAAAAAAAAAAAAAAAAAAAAAAAAAAAAAAAAAAAAAAAAAAAAA
>PVKA01024034.1:0-34775 GCA_004027165.1 Ctenomys sociabilis
TTTTTTTTTTTTTTTTTTAGAGTAGAATATATTTATTGGGAAAAAGAAAGTTCCTGTCTGAGAAGACAAAAGGGGCACCTGAGCAGATTGTCCCCATTAAGAGTCTTTGGAAAAGCAAAGAAGCAATTTTAGTGACGTCCAGTCAGCAATATTTCCTTTCGTGGTCCCTCCAATTTTCCTTTCCTTTTCCTTGTGTGGTCTTGGGTCTGAGAGATTTTTGATTAGCTCTAGGCCCAGAGATTTTCTCAGGTTTTCCCACAAAGGCTTTGTAACCTTTTTTCTCTCTCAATAGCTATCTGCTCTACTTTGTACAAGATACGAAGTTTAGATCCTGGTTTACTTTTTTGCCTGTGAATGCCCAGTTGCCCCAGCACTGTCTCTTCAAAACCTGTATTTCTTAGATTGAACTGGTCATGCACCCTTTTTAAAAAATCAACTGGGGCATATTTATATGGTTCTATTTCCAGCTTCCGCTAATCTTAGAGTTTCCCTTTGACAATAGGGGGTCAGTTTAAGGCTATAAATTTCACTTGATTCTGTAGTTATAAATCTTGATCATGATAGCAATAGGTCTTGAAATCTGGTAGACTGATGGCTTCTATTTTAATAGTTTTTCAAAACCCTTTTAGCTATTCTAGTTTTTAGGTTGTTGGTGGCTTTTTTTTTTCATGGAACTGGGGATTGAACTCAGGCCCTTGAGCTTGCCAGGAAAGCACTTATTCCACTGAGCCATCTCTCCAGCCCTTTAGTGGTAGTTTGTTGTTTTTCTCCTTTTTTTTTTTTGCTTGCCAATATACACTTCAGAATAGTCTTGTCTGTACTTACAAATATTTTCCAAGGATTTTGATTGGCATTAGTATTTCTTTAAATGTTTCATAGCACATAGTGATATCCCTTATTTTATTTATGATAACTTTTTTAATTTAATCTCTATTTGTGTTAGTTTTACTAAAGAATTGGTCAATTTTTCTAAGTGTTCTCCCTTCAGAATCAGCCTCTTTTGTATTTGCTTTCCTCTTAGTTACTAATCTGTGCCCTTATTACTGTCATCCTGTTATTCATTTATTTATTTTTGTTTGCTCTTCTTTTTCAAGCCTCTTGCGCTAGGAAGTTAGGCTGCTGATGCGTTACTCATGCAAGCAGCCCGAGGGCTATGGGTCTCATGCTGAGCCGGCTCCACCTGAATTCCGTGTATTTCACATCTGTTTTCATTTCCGATGAACTGCAGAGTCTGCAGAGTGCCCTGGGCCCTGCCTCTCCCACAGATTCCTTCTCCCTCATCTTCATTTTATTTTTCTCTGAAACACTTTCTGCCACCTTACACTGTCCATATTCGTCTGATTTATTTTATTTGATCTCTATCTTTTCCCATTGAAATGGGAACTGGCAAGTAGAGAAGGGCATCTTGGTCCACTCTTCACTGCTATTTCCGTAGCACGTAGCGAGCACTAGCCATCAGTAATTGAACATGGTCTAGACAATAACTTGGGTCAACTGGGAAATGGTTACTTAGCTTCTCTGACTTTGTACTGATACAAAATGAAAGATAACATCAATAAAGAGCAACTAGCATCCAAATGAAAAGGAAGCAAAAATAATTCAGGTAAAATATGAGCCTTTTTGCTTTTTTTTTTCTTTTTTCCTTTTTTCTTTTGAAACAGTCTCCCCATGCAGCCCAGGCTGACCTTGAGTTCACTCCATAGCCCAGATTGGTCTCGAACTTGGAGCGAGCCTCCTGCCTCAGCCTCTGTTCTTGTTTCTTGAGTTCTTAGCTTGTTTAATTCTCATGTGGCAGCAGGATTTATCAATGAAAAGTTTTTATTGTCATTTCTGTTGAAAGGACACCGTAGTTCCTAGAAGCTAGGGAATCTGTCCACATGCAGGTTGTGAGTAACTAGCAAAGCTGACTTTAATGTAAACGGCTTGTCTGAAAATAGATTATTTCAACACTTCAAAAGTAAAGTTTTTCATTTTGTATGGAGAAAAAATCGGTCACTTAAGAAAACTAACTACTGGCTGGAGAGTTGGCTTGGACGTCTAAGCTCCTGCCTAGCAAGTGCCAGGATGGGTTCGATCCCCAGTACCGCATGCCACGCAGAGTGCTGAGCCCACTGAGACAGGGCGTGGTGGCACAGGCCTGTAACCCCAGTGCTGGGGAGGCTGAGACAGGAGGATCATTATGGGTCTGAGCTGTGTAGCGAGACCCTGTACCAAGTACATACATACATAAATACATTTATGCATGCAAAAATTAAAGGATTTTTTAAAAAGAAGAAAACTTACAGTGCAGTGGGTGTGAAGGGAACAGCAAAAGCCTTCCTCCTGGCTTCTCCCCCAGGCCCTTGTGGCTCTGACCTTGCAGGAGCCTTCTCCCTTTCTTTTGTCCTCCTATCTGGAAGCTGTCACCTCTCAAGCTCTCTTTCATCTCTCAGTATGAAATAGCTTGGTTGGGTCTCCTAGTCTAAGTTTACCAGCTTAGAAAGCTTCCCTCTACTCCATCCTTCTAGACATGCCCCTACTTAAGGAAATCATTAAACACACCCTGGGATTTTGGGAAGCCCCAGTTATGCTGCTAATAAAGCATCTTTACTATAGGGCTGTATTATCTAGGTAAGAGATGTGCAATTATACTCTAATATCAGAAGGCAGAAGTCGTAGACTCTGATCCATCATATTCAAATTATGGCCAAGGAAGATGTACCTGGAGTTGTGAAATCAAATATCATTTTCCTAGTAGCTTATTGTCATTTAAAATTAGTAAAGAGGGGCTGGGAAGATAGCTCGGTAGAATAAGCACTTGCCTGGCAAGTGCAAGGTCCTGAGTTCAATCCCCTGTACCGCAAAAATATCTTAACCATCCAGCAGAAAAGTATAAAAACAAGGTATATAAAGTAAAGCCATATCAATATGCTGAGCTGTGAAGGGCTCTAGTCAACAACTTCTGTGTATACCCACTACTCTTGTGGACTGCTGGACTGTGTTGGAGTGTTTTGCTGAATTCAAGCACCTATAATAATTGAATGCCAATAGAATACCCATCTCTGACAGGACTAAACAAAAAAGGGTGAGACAAAGGAAGGACCATTCTGTATTTGTGTATACAGTATAGTTAGGATAAATATGCAGTACTTTTGTGTAATTCTATGAGAAGAAAGATTTGCACTAATAGTGTTTGGACAGGATATCCTGCCTGCTTCTTGTACTATGGATATCCCCTAGGAAGATAATAATGTAAAAAGTATGAATTATTGAAAATGTATAAATCAGTTTTGAAAAAAAAATAGGTATACAGCTACATTCTCGTAATTCAGTGCATAGAGGGATCTGCTCTAATAGTGTTTGTAAATAGAATATTATGTCTGCACCTTATACAACAAATAGCCACTAAGAAAACAATATGCAATGTATTAATTTTTGAATCTGTCCTACTAATTTGATTTGAAATTGTCTCATTGCTATTTGTTCAATAAAATTATGAAAAAAATAAAATTTTCTACTTACAATTTATATAAAGATTAACCAAATCACAAACACCACAAATAAATGTTACATTGTACAATTATAATGAATAAACATTCAGATTCTTAAAATAAATAAATAAAATTAGTAAAGAAAAAGAAAGGTTATCATTTTGACTTTTAAAAATCTTGAGAATTCATTAATCCTGGTACTCCTGGCTGGCAAGTTGAGACCAAGTGGGGACTTTATAACCTATATGTGACAAAATATCATTGTCAGGCTAATTGAGGACAGAGAAACTTGGAAATGGTCGAAAAGTAAAGAAATGCAGCCTGGATGTATTTTCACTCACACTATAACTCCCATTAAATGGTAAGTAAGTCTTGCAAAGTATAAGTCCTAAAGGGAGGGCCTCCCTTTAATGAGTAGTTGAGAATCTTTTTTAATTAACAGGTTGTTTGTAAATATGAACAAGTATGAATTATTTTAAGTGGGTTGAATACTTTTGCTGAAGTGTCTCCCCCTGCAATTCTGTCTGGTAAACTTTTTGACGTGGAGGAGCCAGACAGCAGCGCAGGCTGGCCCACATTACGTAAGGCCCGGCTTCACATGTTTATTAGGCCTTGTCTTCCGGGCTGCAGGGAGGGTGCTGGGTTTTGCTCCCTCCTCACCAGCCTTCTGCAGGCTCCTTTGTTCTCCGCTGTCCTCAGTTCTCAGTGCTCATGGGAATAGACCAGCCTCCGGTGCTCACAAGAGCAGCCCTCAGACTCTTTGACGTGTCCTTCAGGGTCTCTGAAGAGCAGAAAGGTGCACACTCCAGCTCCTAGTTTGCTATTCTAGGTATTTGGGCTCCTGCCATGTCTTTCCTTAAGGAACTTTGCCCAGGTCGTGTCTAAGCCAAGCTCACCTCCGCACCTGTGCTCACTGTGCCTCCTGCCCGTGCTCCACCCCGCCCCGCCCCCTCTTCACTTCATACTTTGCTTTATTGCCATGGCACCACATCATCGCATAATTTCTGAGGGGGCTGGGGAGATGGCTTAGTGGAATAAGTGCTTTCCTGGCAAGCGCAAGGGCCTGAGTTCAATCCCTGGTTCCACCAAAAAAAAAAAAAAGTACCCCTGTCCTTTCATCAGAGCTTTAAAAAAATAAATAGGTAACAGTTTTATGTATTAACGAGGTTCAGTGTGGCATCAGCATACAGGGTTCACTAATCAGATACAGCCTTCCTTTTTCCAGCCCTCTTCCCCACCATGACCTTTCCAAATTCTATTCATCACTCTGCTGTCAGGGTAACTCTTTTTTTTTTTTTTTTTGTATTTTAGGGAAGGGTCTACAGGGTGTTCAGGGTCTCACTACTAGACCAGACTCACAGTGATCCACCTGTTTACAGCCTCCCAAGAGCTGGGATTGCTGGCGTGCACCATAGTGCCCAGTCTCAATCACTGCCTCAGTGTGCCCTGGGGACCGGGCCAGCATGATAGGCCTGGGGATTGAACCCCCAGCCCCTGAGCCTGCTTGCATGCTCTTTATTGTTATTTTCTTCTTGTTCTTCTTCTTATTATTTTTTTTGCAGGCACTTTAATCTGTTGAGCTATTTGGTCAGCCCTAAAACTCTAATATACTTTACCTGTACACCTGCTGATGGACACTAACGCTGAATCTTAGCTCCCATGAGTAATAGCACAATAAATTTGGACATGCAGCTATCTTGTTGGCATGTTGGTTCACTTCCTTTGGATGTATCCCCAGAGGTAGGATCACAGGATCCTGTGGTAGGTCTATTGTTAGTTTTACGGAGAACATCGGGTGCTGTTCTCTGCAATGGTTGTAGTAATTTGCATTCCGATGAACAATGTGTGAAAGTTCCTCTTTGTCCACACATTCATCAGTATTGGTTAGTGTTTGTTTATACTAGTCATTCTAAGTGGTGTGAAATGGTATCTTGTACTTTTGATTTGCATTTTCCTGGCAGCTAATAAACTCAGCATTTTTTTTTCATGCATTGGTTATCCATTTTTATTTCTTTTCAAAGAAATAAATAGGGGCGGGGAAGATGGCTCAGTGGAATAAGCGCTTCCCTGGCAAGTGCAAGGGCCTGAGTTCAATCCCCAGTTCCCCAAAAATAAAAGAAAAAAAGAATCACCAGAAAAAGAAATCAATAAAACATTTAAAACATTGGACTACTTGTTTTTTTTTTTTGTTTGTTTTTGTTAAGTTCTATTGAGTTCCTCATGTATTCTAGATATTAACTGGTAGATCAATAGTTGAAAATATTTTTTCCTGCTCCACAAGTTTTATCTTCACTCTGTCGATTGTTTCCTTTACTGAGCTGTGTTTTAGTTTGGTGAAATCCTGCCTGTCAAGTTTTGCATTCATTTCCTGAGCCCAAACCAGCAAATCCTTGCCCATCCTAATGTCTTGAAGTGTTTCCCCTTTGTTTTCTTCTAGTGAGTTCAGAGTGGCAGGCCTTACCTTTAGGTCTCTGATCCATTTTTTTATATACTTTTCCCCAGGATAAGAGACAGGAGTTAAATCTCAGTATTATGCATATGGACATCCAATTTTTCCAGCAGCAAATGTTCTGCTTTTTTCCACAGTGTGTTTTTTGTTCCTTTGCCAAGATTCAGTTTGCTATAGATACTTCCGTTTATTTCTGAGATTTCTATAACATTCCATTTGTGCCTGTGTCTACTTCTATGTTGGTACTGTGCTACTCTAGCTTTTAGTATGTCTTAAAATCAGGCATTGTGTTGCCTCCAGCTTTGTTCTTTTTGCTTAGGTGTGTTTTGGCTACTCAGGGTCATTTGTGCTTTAACATAAATTTTAGAATTGTTTTCAGTTTTGTGAAGAATACCATTGGTATCTGATGGGGACTGTGTCGAATTTTCTGATCACTTTGGGTAGTGTGAACAATTTAACAGCATTAATCATTATAATCTGTGAACATGGGAGAGCTTTCAATTTTTGTGTCTTCTATTTAGTGGATATTTATTTATTTATTTATTTACTGTCTTTTTGAGACAGGGTCTCACTATGCAGTTCAGGTTGGTCTTAAGCTCACTTTGTAGCTCACGCTGGTCTCGAACTCACAAGAATCTTCCTGCCTCAGCCTCCTGAGTGCTGGGATTACAGGCATGCACCACCACGCCCGGTTGGATGTTTTATAATTTCCATTCTAGAAGATTTTTTTTTCTCCCTGTGTTGTTTATTCATAGATTGTTTTTAGTTATTGTGAATTGCTTAAATAAATTCTTAGGACATTCATATTGGTGTATTAAAAAAAAATCAGCCTTTCCTCTTTCCTCATGTAGTGTCACCGTCTGGCCTTAAGGCTCTTTGAGGACTAAGGCTTTTCTTATTAGCCTTTCTTATATTTCAGGTAGCTACAGATGGTGCAGCTAATACAATGAGCGAATAAGAGAATAGTGCTTTACACTCACAACGGGATGCTGCTGCAGGATGCCTGACCCCACGGCCTCCAGCTGCAACTGTCCAGAGGCGCTAGGAAGCGTGTAAACGGTAGGGCTCCTAGCTTAGTTTGCCCCTCCAATTTCTGCCTCTTCTTTTCTGGGGCAATAAGAAAACGAGACTGCATATAGCATTTAATTTCTAAAAGATTGGATGCACAAGTGGCAGAGAGAAAGGTCAGATTATTTATCTGCTCTATCAGACTTCACTCACTGGGCTTCTGGAACTAACACAAGCAGGGAGAGAAAGCCAGACAGTGGGAGGAGCCATCCTATTCTAAGGACTCTCTAGAATGGCTCTTCTGGGTCTATAACTAGGGTGACCAGCTGTCTTCAGTTGCCTAGGACCGTCCCAATTTTAACACTGAAAATTCTGTTTCCCTAGAAACCATTTCCCGGGACACAGAAAGCACAGGCTTTTCTGCAGCGGGTGCTGCAGGTCGGGAGGAGGGGGAGCACAAAACCCGTGAAGCTGCTACAAAAAGTAGAGGTGGAAAGGAGCGTTACTTTTGGCACCAGATGGACACTACATAGGTTACCTGTCCTCTGTACCTGCTGTCACCACTGCTAAAACCTAGCAGTTTTTGTCCCATAGCTGGAGTTGGCAGTTAAAACTTGTGGTTCTCGGTAAGAGATGGCACACTGTTGCATCACTCAGAACCGTGTGACTTAAGGGTGGAATCGATGGCTTGGTATTTCTGCAAACTAAGATCCCAGGTTTGACTCTGCTGTTTGTTAAGTGTTGTGCTTTGTACTGAGACAGTTGTAGAAAAGGCTGGAGGTAAAAGTCAGTAGTAGGACATGTGCTTAGTGGGCCCAAAGCACCCCCTCCCCAAAGTGCTAGCTAACATGTTAACGTGCTAAGCATTCTGATCAGCTGAGCCCCCTACATGCCAAAACAGAAAGCTAAATTTTAATGACAGAGGCAAGGCCACTCACAGGACTATTGAATTAGGGACATGCATGATCACAGTATGCTACACCAAACGCAGAGAGGAAATTGGGATTGAGCTCTGAGTGGCCCTGCAGACTGGCTGGCTAATCTGGGCTCAGCTAAGCAAGAACTTCTAAAACAAAAGCAGTCACATCTCTCCAGGACACCACTGCTCTCTTGGAAGCCGTGGCTGCTAAGTGGGCGTGCCCACACCCCACAGGTGGCTCGCTTGATCGGCTGCTGCCTGAGCCTGAGTTTGCTTGGAAACAGCCATACCCTGAAGGGGAAATCCTGAGAACAGGGCACTGAGATGATTCTGCCGTGTCTTACCTATGGGACTGCTTTATAATTTTTATTTTATTTTGGGTACTGACTAAAGGGGATTGAACTCAAAGCTTTTACATTGAACTACCAGTCCTTTCTTATTTTTTAAATTTTGAGACAGGGTTGCTCTCTGAGTCACTAGATTGCCCTGGCTGGGCTTGAATTTGTGGTCTCCCTGCCTCAGCCTCCCAGAGTGCTGGGATTACAGATGTGTACTGTCTCGCCACTTCTGACACTGCTTTCTGAGTGTCAAGTGATACCTGAGACAGCAACAGAGATGTTCCCCCAGCATCCAGGGATTTTGATATACAAATCGAAATTTCAAATCATTTTCTTGGTTACCGAGAAGGTTCTGATGAAATCTCAAAAACCATAAAGTAAAAAAGATTGTTGATATTTTGCGCAGTTCCAAACACACTTGGCTCATTTGTCTCCAGACTCAGTGGACAGTGCAAGTGTAAATTTTGGAAATCCCATCCAGCCTGGAGATTTCTCACCCGTGGAACTACTATGACCACAGCTACTTAACACCTCGCTCTCCCAAACAGCACGCTTTTTAAAAAGTCTGATTCGTTGACAGGTAATAATGACACTTTCAGCATGACAGCTTTGGGGCACTTTCAGTTTCATCAAAGTAAGCAGAAGTGCTGAGTGAAAAGCTTCAGTAAAGGCAGGTGAGATAGCTCAGCGGACTAAGCGCCTGCTTAGGCAAGTGCAGAGGCCAGGATTCAATTCCTGGTACCGAATGCCGCACTGGGTCCGCCCTCAAGTGTGCTGAGCTGGCGATGGAGTCCGGGTGTGGTGGCACACACCTGTAATCCCAGCACTAGGGAGTCTGAAACCAGGAGAAGCACTATGAGTCTGAGCTTCTGGTGAGAGACTGCACAAAAAAAAAGAGCCGGGTGTGGTGGTGCATGCCTGTAATCCCAGTACTCGGGAGGCTGAGACAGGAGGATTGTTGTGAGTTTGAGACCAGCCTGAGCTACAAAGTGAGCTTAAGGCCAGCCTGAACTGCACAGTGAGGCCCTGTCTCAAAAAGACAAAAAAAAAAAAAAAAGAAAGAAAGAAAGAAAGAAAAAGAAAAGCTTCAATTTTTAGATGTGGAAAGACAGCCTCCATTTTTAGTTCTATGTTGTTAAAATGTTGGCCTGTCACCAAATCATATTTTCAAAGTTTGACACAAAAGAATGTTCTTCTCTAGTTTGAAGATATGCTGAGGATGAGAACAAAGGAAAGAAACAGAGTGTAACAGGTTCGTGTGCCAGTTCTTCACAAGCGCTAGATGACTTTGGATGCAGCCATAAGGAGCGGATCTGAGCTGTTCGACACTCAGTGCGGCTTGTGGCCAAAAAATTGTATGATATAAAATGATTTCACTTTTTAAATAAGCCTGCACCATTTTCCTATGGTATGAGGGATTAAGCCAAAGATCTATACACTGAACTACATCCGCAGCTCTTTTTGTTTTTCATTTCGAAGTAGGGTCTCTAACGAGCTGCCAAACTGCCCACGCTGGATTGGACCTCGCAGTCTTTCTGCCTGGGCTTCCCACAGGCTGGGATTATGGAGCCTGCCACTACACCAACTCAAAAGCTATTTTTTAAAGTTATTAAAAAATAGGCAATCAGATTAAGTTGGACTTCTTCACTTGAAGAAGTGAACTCTTTTTTTATGAGTTCAAAGTGTGAGTTTCCACAGTTTTCCCTGAGAAAGAGAAGTCTAACTTAACGCCCATCCAGAATGTTTAAAAACGGATGGGCAGGGATTGGGGATAATGCTCAGTGGGGCAGCACCTGCCTGGCAAGTGCAAGGTCCTGTGTTCAATTCCTGATGCCACCCCCAAAAAAACCGATGGACAAACTTAAATGTAAAAACTCAAAAGTATAAGACATGAAGAGAAGAATGTAAGAGAATCCTAAGGACTTCAGATCGAGTGGGTGAACGGTGCTTGGAATGACACCAAAAAGAAGATCTGTAAGAGGAAAAGTTAATAAATCAGAACTTTTCCTGAGGGAAAAGTACATTTCTGAGGCACAAATAACTTTTTCTGTGGGAAAGAGCTGACTGAAGGGATAAAAAAATCAAATTTTAGGGAGAAAGTATTTAAGAGCTTCTATCCAACAAAATCTTTGTACCCAGAATATATAACTTTGAAAACAATAATAAAAGGACTGAGGAGATAGCTTAGTCATCTAAGCTCCTGCCTGACAAGTGCAAGGTCCCAAGTTTGATCCCCAGTACCGAATGCCATGCCTGCCCCAAAACCAGGCATGATGGGGCACCCCTGTAATCCCAGTGCTGGGGAGGCTGAGACAGGAGGACAACTACCAATCTGACACCCTGTATCAAATAAGTAAATAAACAAACATTAAAAAAATAAACAATCTTATTAAAAAAGGAGCAAAGGGAGCTGGGGAGATAGCTTGGCAGTCTAAGTGCCTGCCTGTCAAGTACAAGGAGCCACGTTCAACCCTTAGTACTTCTTGCCATGCCACCAAAACTGGGCGTGGTGGTGCATGCCTATAATCCCAGTTCTGGGGAGGCTGAGACACTATGAGTCTGAGCTATGTAGTGAGACCTTGTACCAAATAAATAAATGAAAGATTAATGTTTTTATGTATCTAGCACAGGGTCTTACTGTGCAGATCAGACTCATAGTGATCCTCCTGTTTTCAGCCTCCCAACCACTGGGATTACAGGCCCCCACCACACCCAGTCCCAGTCGCAGTGTCAGTGCGCCTCGGGAGTGGGGCCTGCATAGCGCGCCAGGGATCAAACTAAATTTTTCTTTTCCTTTTTTTTTTTTTTTTTTGGCAGAACCGGGGATTGAATTTAGACCTTTCCCCTTGTTTATTCCTCTGAGCCATCTCCCCACCCTCTAATTTTTTTTTTTTTAAAGAAAAAAGGGGCACTGACACCTCACTGAAGGGGATGTGATGGATAAACACAAAAAAGCTGTCAACACCATTAGCCACTAAGAAAGCACCCATTAAATCCAGGAGATGATCGTGCCCTAACAGAAGGGCTAAAATGAGAACTGCGCTGTGTGTCCCAAGGAGGCAAAGCAGTGGACTCCCACCTGCCCTGCTGAGGGAATGCGGGGGTGGGGGTGGGGGGGAACCGCTCCTGGGCACAGCGGGGGAGTTCCTTTCCTAGCTGAGGTGGATTTGCCTTGCAATGCGGCAGTGGAGTCCTGTGGCATTTCTTCCACTTAAGGGATGATCTCTGAGCAGGTTCACAGTAGCAAACACTTGGAAGCTACTCAAATGTCTTTCAGGGGCGTCGTTAAACGGATTGCTGTATCCACACCGTGGAACAGTGCTCTGATAGAATAAAAGAACGGACCACTGAACACGCAGCAACTTGGATAAGCCCTGAGTAAATTACACTGAGTTTGAAAAAGCCGATTCTGAAAGGTGTCGTACTAGATGATTTCATTTATGTAATTTATATTAGGAACTATAATTATAGAGATGGAAAACAGACCAGTACTTACTGGAGATCAGGGATTTAGGGGAGGAGATGGGTGTGGCTACATAGGTCACAAAGGGAGAGTTCTGACAATTCGACAGTTGAGTATCTGGTGGCAGTGGTTGTTGGTTATACAAGATTACTCTGTACTGATAAGATGTTGAATCTGAATACTATGTTTGGATTTATCAATGCTGTCTTCTTAGTTTTGTATTAACTGGGGAAGCTGGGTGCAAGGGACCTAAGATTTCCTGGTGCATTTCTTTTCTTTTTTTTTTTTGTCTTTTTGAGACAGGGTCTCACTATGCAGTTCAGGCTGGCCTTAAGCTCACTTTGTAGCTCAGGCTGGTCTTGAACCCACAACAATCCTCCTGCCTCAGCCTCCCGAGTGCTGGGATTACAGGCATGCACCACCACGCCCAGCTTCCTGGTGCATTTCTTTCAGCTATTCCCTTTTTTTTTTTTTTCCGGAACCGGGGATTGAACTCAGGCCCTTGAGCTTGCCAGGGAAGCGCTTATTCCACTGAACCATCTCCCTGACCCTTCTTTCAGCTATTTCTATAAAATTTCAAAATAAAAAAATTCATAAAAGTGGATATTTAGACACAAATAGACCATGTGATAGATTTATAGAGGCAAACAACCTGATGAATAAACAAGGCTGTAGATGCAAAATAGATAGGTGATTTGGAGGTCTGACAATACATTCCCAGAAGCTTACAAGCTTGCCCGGGCTTGGAAGTGAAATGATAGTGTTCCACACTCAGTTGAGGTTTTTTAAAAAAATGTATTTAGTACAGGGTCTACAGAGTCACTACACAGATCAGACTCAGAGTGATCCTCCTGTTTTCAGCCTCCCAAGCACTGGGATTACAGGTGTGTGCCACCACACTCAGTCTCAATCCCTGTCTCAGTGCACCCCTGAGGAACACTGGGGATCAAACCCCAGCTCCTGGGTCTGCCTAAGCAGGCACTTTAATCCAATGAGCTATCAGGCCTGCCCTCGTCCTACTGTTAGTTACTACTGATTGCCACTGTTAACTAAGTCTATTCTTTAATTTAAATAATTACATTTATATAAGAGAAGGAAAAATAATGTAGAATGACAATTTCACATATCCTTTCTTATGTCGAAGGGGTAATATATTATAATTGTTTATTTTGTGTTTCTCTTAGCTTGTTTGTGCTGTTATAACAAAATACCAGAGAATGAGCAATGTATGTGAACAATGGAAACTCACTCTTCGCAGTTCTGCAGTCTGGGAACCTGCAGACAGACACCCTCCGGTCCAGCGTCTGATGAGGGCTGCCCTCTGCTCCCAGCGGGATACCTCGATGCTGCCCTCTGGGTGGGGGAGTGCTGTGTAGTGATGTGGCAGGAAAAAAAAAGACAACTCTAGTGAGGAGGCCTCTACCTTCATGAATTCAGTCACCCCCTAGAGGAGGTCCTCTTCTTAGTGCTATTATCACCTTGGTGATTAAACTTCAACTCCTGACTCTCAAGCTCTAGCAATGCTGATGTCTTTCACCTGTTATTGCAGTGTCCTGAGTTGACTCTGAAAGTTGGTCATCCCATGAATAATTCAACAATAGTGGCAAATTAATCCAGCTGCAACTGGCTTCCTGATGTACTTCCCCCCACCTGGTGTTTCCTTGAGGTGGGGACATCGAGGAAAGATCCAGGTGGCTCACGCATTGATCTGAGGTGGTGTGTTCTTCGCTTAGAGTGCTCTCAGCTTTAGTGCCCCAGTTGACAGGTATTCCTGAATAATTTGACTGCAGCATGTGGGTAACAAGGACAAGTATGCGAGGGAAGGAATTTAAGAGAAATTCCTTTCTTTCCTAGCTTCCCTGCACATAATAATAGGTACATAACTATTTGTTGAGTACATAAAAAAAAAAAAAAGAGTGAATGAATGAGTGAATGAGTGATATTTGAAGTGTTGCTAATTTTTCCAGTCCACCTGACTATGGAGATTAAAGAATTAGACACTGGATCTGAAAGCTTTTAAGTGTTTATCACATTTCTGAGTTGACTTAAGTTGGTGCCACGTATAGGAATATTGTATTTTTGGAACTAGTTCTTTGCTGCCTTCAGGATATCAGAGAGATGAATTTGGCTTGATCAGAATGTTTCCAAACAGTCCAAAGACAGGAAACCACACCCTTTCAAAACACACTCTCTTGCACATGTGCTTAAGCTCAGCTGGACTTTCATATTTTGTGACTTGCCCAGCTTTTATAGAGCTTCTCCTTTGCTATAATATGCACTACTTCATGGAAATATTAATCACATTTAAAATTAGAGCTTTTCATGGTGACAAATGATGTGGTTTTATAATATGTGTCTTCTCAAAACTTGTAAGAGCTGAAATAACCTCATCCCACACTGGCCTCATAGTGTCAAGGAACTCCACAGCTACGAGGAGTATTGGAATTCTACTTGTACCTCTAACGCCTTCTCACCCGCCAAGCCCCGCCCACTGACCAAGGTACAGACGAGGAACTGCACACCCAACACCCCTTTCACAGGCTCTCTCCATCCTGTTCTTCTTGAATCAGTCACCTCTTGGGTGCAGGCCTTTGTTAACCGAAGAGCCTATCTAGCATTGAGGCTTTATGTAGGTTGATAGTGAATGGAACGGGTTTTCTTGGGCTGTGTGTGCTCCCCTCAGGAAAGAGAAGGGAAGATCATCAGCAGGAGCAAGCGGATAAAAACGTCCCCTGAAAGGAAGCGAAACAGCGGCCTGGTTACTGTTGTGCCAACTTGATGTCAGGCACGGGCTTTCATTTGTCCTTCTGAAGCTTGCTGTCACGAGTAACGAAGATATTGGCAATTGTCCTCAGCTTTTGAACCCGGTCTTCCCAAATACCATATTTAGCAATCTTCTTGTGTCATTGAACCTGTGAAATTATGGACGTTCCAAACCTTTAACCTTTAGCAGGTATCTGCAACCTGTATTAGATACTCATTTACTAATGGAAATAGTATATAATGTTGCCATTTACTCAAAATATTCTTGTGTTTATAAAAATGTACTTATAGAAATTATAACTCTACTATAAATGGAAAGGTTGGATAATTAGCATGTAAATGTGGGTGGTATTTGTGCAAACAGTAATTCTAATGTACTTAAAATAGCAATATTCATCAAAAATTAAAGTATCAAATTAACTTAGAAGTATTTTCATATAAATAGGTACTATTATAGGAAAGTAGTTAATCATCCTGAAGTTTTTCTTTTATAGAGTATTTTGCTAATGATACTGATATGAGCTGCACAGTCTTTAGGAGGATTATCTTAAATTAATGTGATTCGGTGAAATTGGCCAGTTGCAATTAGTTTGAGCTTTTTAAAAGTAAAATCCCTTAATATTTTCTTCTAGCAAAAAATATCCCAGCCAAAACATTCTTCCGCACCTCAGTGACTTCTGTACAATTTTTACCACTCTTTTATTCATCTCTATATCTGGAATCAGTGTTTACAAATGAAAACCTATAATGAAGAGGACATGTATTTGTTCTCAGCTTGCTTCGAATGAAGTCACACTGTTGGAAGCTCAATCCATGCCTGTCACCCTAAGGGGTGCAAGATTAGCCCGCCTCTCGTGGAGATGTGTGTTCACTCTCTGCTCTCTCTGGCTCCTTGGAATACTGAATTGTGTCCTGCCTGGAAGGCAGAGCTGGGTGCAGGCATCTCAGAGACCAGAGAGGAACAGAGGCCAGAGAGGAGCAGAGGTAGAGCCAAGCTTTTTAATGTTCCAGAGGGAAAGTAATTAGAAGTTCTTTATAGTCTATCTGTGTGCTCCTACAAAGGAGCAACTATGGAACTTGGTTTGATAGCACTGTTCTTTTTTTTTTTTTTTTTGTTACAGAACCGGGGGTTGAACTTAGGCCCTTGCACTTGCCAGGGAAGCTCTTATTCCACTGAGTCATCTCCCTAGCCCCTCTCTTTTTAATTCCAAGAGGAGGTAACTTACCTAAACCTCCCATTGCTTTTAGAGAAGTTTCTAAACATACCGGTTTCGGAAAGGAATGACCATTGAGGCACTCTCACAGAATATATCCCATGTGCATCACAGTGTTAAGAAGCTAGTCCCTTGAATAAGCATACCCATGGGTGTATAGTGCACCTATAGTTTTAGCTTTATGTATCAGTTAGTTGTTGCTGTGTAACAAACCATCATAGTGCTTAGCATATGAAAATGAGTCCTGACTCTATAGACTGGCAAATGAGTTGAGATCAGTTGAGTAGTTACTTGGGCTTGCTTCAGGGTGTGTGGCTTGGCTGCCGTGGGATGGTGTAGAATTCCTTCACTCATGTTGGGATGTTATCAGGCTGTCCACCAGGGCATCTCATTTCTTTTCTGTGTGACTTTTCCAGCAGGGTTCTCAGCAGGGCAGAGGCAGGCCAGGCTATACTACCCAAGAACTTTCCAAGGCTGTGTCGCTTTTTGTCCTTTCCTTAAAGCAGATTCAAGCATGGAAGAAAAGACTGTCTTCCTATTTTGTGGCTGGCTCAGCCTGCCCTGGAGGTAGGCCCCGTGTGGCGTGGTGCTGGGGGTGGAACTGTGGTTCGCGCGCTGGCCTACGCTTGCCCAAGCAGGTGCTTTAGTCTACTAGGCTATCTTGCCAAGACTGTCTTCCTTGATAGGAAGAGCAGTAGCATGTGCACACAGGCACAGAAAATGCTGTGATAATGATTTGCAATCTTTCTACCTTAGTTAGCAGACATATTTCTGTTTTTGTGTCTTTGCTGATTTTCATACTAAAAAATGTCAAATGCACACCAAATGAGCCATTGTATGTTAGAATGCAGTAAATGCCACAATGTCCATCATCTAGATGCACCAACTTCCAGTATTTGCTGTATTTGTTTACTTTATTTATTTTTTTAAATTTTATTTATTTACTTATTTTTGTAGTTCCAGGGATTAAAGTTAGACCCTTGCACTTGCCAGGGAAGTACTTATTTCACTGAGCCATCTCCCTGGCCCCTTTTATTGTATTTTTTGGGACAGTATCTCACTGTGCATTTCAGGCTGGCCTTGAACTCATGGTATAGCTGTGGCTGGCTTCAGCCTCATGGTAACCCTTTTGCCTCAGCCTCCCAAGCTAGGATTGCAAGGTGTGCCTCACCACACCCAACTGTTTTTTATTTAAAAAACCCCTTTTACCGAAGAATTCTAACCACATAACGCCTCCCAACATGTCACTTCAACTCTACATGTTCAAAATATACATCTCATAAAAAGTAGTCCTTTCCTTAGGCTGCTCTGGTGTCATTTTCAGAGCTTGATGTCATATAACACTCAGTCTATAATGACTTTAAAATGGTTTACAGTAGGTAGAGTTGAAAAGAGATTAGTATAAAGGGCCGGCCAGATAGCTCAGCAGACCAAAGCGCCTTAGGCAGAGTGCAGGTGTAGGGTTTAATCCTGGCGTGTCTGCTGGCCTCACCTTCTGAGAGAATTGAGACAAGATTGAGACTGGGAGTGGTGGTGCATGACTATAATCCCAGAGTTTGGGAGGCTCAAAACAGGAGAATCACTAGGAGTCTGATCTGTGTAGTGAGATCCTGTAGCCCCTGTACTAAATACATAAAAAAATAAAGACAAATAAAAGAAAGAAAAAAGAAATCGGTCTGAACTCTGCAGAAGTACCAACTCGCTGTGTTTTGCCCTCCCCCTTCCCACCTTCCTTCTCCTTCCCCTGCCCTCCCCCCTCCCTTTCCCTCCCCCCTCCCCTCCCCTTCCTTCCCTTTCCCTATTGACTTGTTTGGAAAGCTAGGTCTATTTTCTGACAAGCTACCCACGTTTGCTTGTTTCCTGAGGAGTCCATAGCGTGCACCACTCACTGCTGCTTCTGTGTGTGTGCAGCTTAGCCCTGTGACTGGATTTTCTTCAAGTTCCATTTTTGGGTAGCAACTTTTCATAGCTAGTACTGTCTCCTGTGGGACATAAAAACACTGGCATATCTTACTTGCAGCAATTCTCAGATTGACCCTTTGGCACTTTAATGATTGCAACCTGAATCCGTTAAGTGTACAGGAGGATTTTGTATCTGTGCTTCCAGTTCAGTAGGTGGGGTTCTTCCCTGGGGAGCTTTCCCTCAGCAGAGTTGTTTGTTATCTGGAACAAAGGTTGCACAAAATACATCTTTCCTTTTAATTGACAACCTACAAATAAGATGGGTAGACCAGTGATCTGCAAGGTTATTCTAAGGGACAATAAGTTATTGTTTCTTCTGAGGTCCCTCTCATTTCCTTGCCTTTTTTTGTTAATTATTCACAGGTCTTAGATACAGTATTGGTGAGTTTCAGTCAGTTGCTTTCTTTGTCTTTTCTTTCCTTTTCCTTGGTCCCTTCTTTGGCTTCCACCCTTGTTCCCTCCCCCATCCCTAAGGTTTTTCTTTCTTGTTTTCCAGGGGTCAAATCTTGTCCTCTCTAGTGAATGACAGCCGTTCCCTGGGTGCTGTGTCTTTTGACTCTTTAACCTTTTGAAAACTTTCCTGCATCCTGGCAACAAACATTATAAGATTTTCTTGTTTATTTCTTGTTCCTGAGTTATAATTAGCCAAATTAGCTGTTCCTAGTTGGAGGTTTTAATATGGACATTAGGAGTGCTCATTAAAATTTTAATTGTTATTCTTTCTAGGACTTTTTAATGTCTAGGACTGATTTTTCAGTTTAGGATTGAAATTTTTAAATTCCTTTGGTTTTATACTTCTCTCCATCTCCCTGCTTTTTATAAAGATACCATCTCACTATGTATTCATATTGGCCTTGAACTTACTATGTAGCCCAGGCTGGCCTTGAACTTGCAATGATCCTCCTGCCTCGTCCTCCCGAGTGCTGGGATTACAGGCATGCAGCACAATGCCCAGTATTTATTTTTCTTAAATAGGAAATATTGGCTTTTAACATTATTAATATACACTAATATGTATCAATATTATATTGATAATATAATATTATTATATTAGCATATATATTATGTTAATGATATTAACATATTATGAATGTATAATGACATATATAAGAATACTACTTTGAAAAATAAATTAATTAGTTTTTTTTTTTTTTCTTTTTTCTTTTTGTGGAACTGGTGATTGAATTCAGGCCCTTGTACTTGCCAGGAAAGTGCTTATTCCACTGAGCCATCTCCCCAGCCCTAATTTTTTAAAGAAAGAGAGAGAAAAGGGCTGGGGAGATAGTTCAAAGGTACAAGTGCCTGCCTGGCAAGTGCAAGGTCATGAGTTCAATCCCTGGTACTACAAAAATAAAAAATAAAAAAACCAATAATAACGATATTACTTTTAAATTGTCCTATTTATAGATATTTCAAAATTATTATATACATAATAATGCAAACTGATATACATTAATTAATGTTAATATATGTTAAATACACTAATATATTAGTTAATACATTTTATGTAAGAATATGGTAATAATATTTAAGTATTTTTTAATGCACATAGGTGCATAACAATTTCTTTTTTTCTTTCTTTCTTTTTTTTTTTTGTCTTTTTGAGACAGGGTCTCACTATGCAGTTCAGGCTGGCCTTAAGCTCACTTTGTAGCATAGGCTGGTCTCAAACTCACAGCAATCTTCCTGCCTCAGCCTCCCAAGTGCTGGGATTACAGGGATGTGCTACCACGCCTGGCTTGGTGTGTAACAGTTTGAAAGTAACATTGATATTACTGACTACTGAATGAAAGTTAAGCCTTTCTTATGAAATTTAGACCTGTGAAGTGCTGCTGTGCTGAGAACATGCTGGTCACTCAGAATTTTATTTTGATTTGATGAGATCACAGACTTCATGCAGATTAAGCTTTCTTATTTCAGTTTGCTTTCAGCTTTTGCAAATTGCATTTTTTTTTTAAATTTTTTTTTTATTTCATGGTTTTTTTTTTTTTTTTGGCAGAACTGGGGATTGAACTCAGGCCCTTGCGCTTGCCAGGGAAGCACTTATTCCACTGAGCCATCTCACCAGCCCGATTTCATGTATTTTTAATTGCATAAGCTACTTTCTGGTTTACAAATGCAAAATAATTTTCTTTTTTTTATTTTCTAGGTATACATAGAAAAAATTTACATTACTTTCCTTTTCCAATAGAAGTAACTACTTTTATTCATAGTTTTCCTTCTAATGTTTCTTATAAATATAAGTAAATGTGTGTATATACTTGCATTCTCTTTGAAAAGTATTTTTAAAAGTAAAAATATACTTATCTCTTTTTAAACATAGTACTTTATGAAATTATACTTTTCTGCATTTTATGTTTATTTGTTTCAAAAGACTATTGCAAAGATTTTATAGCATGTGTTATAAAAATATGTAAGTTAGAGATGTTTTTGGCTTCTTTTAAGGAGTATGTCCATATTAGTTGGCTTCCTGTCACTGGGACAAAAGACCTGAGATAGACAATTTGAAAGGAAGTGTTTACTTTGGCCCACATTTTCAGAGATCTCAGTCCACAGTTGCTGTTCTCCATTGTCTTTGGGCCTGTGGTGGCATAATACATCATCCAGGAATAAGTGCTAGGGGAAAGCTCTTCATTTCATGAAAGCCAGGGGAAGGGGTGGAGGGAGGGAGGGGAAGGGGAAGGGGTGGGAGACAGACAGACACAGATAGAGACACAGAGACAGAAAGAAACAGAGCGGCGAGGGTCCCAGTAGCCTGACTTCACTTCTTTGTGCTAAGCCCAATTCATAAAGACTCTACCACCTTCCAAAGTGAAGGCTTTAGTTTTAAACAAATATCCAGTAGTTATGCAAGATGCTAACCTTACGGGAAGACTAATCGAGAGAAGGATGTTCAGAAACTGTACTATCTTTGCAACTTTTCTGTAAAGCTGAAGTTATTCTGAAGTACATTTTATTTAACGTACACACTGAGAGGCAAAACTTAAATGAAGTCAGTATATAACTACGTATAAGGAACACCACAAGTCAGTAAATCAATAAAATAAATAACCTAATACAATAAGATGAGCACCTACCACCAGGGAAGCAATGTGCCACTTTTGTGTACAAGATGGGTAGAGATATAAAAGGCTACTATTACCAAGTATTTGCTTGATGGTGAGGAAACGGGAAGTTGACTTAGTTTTCATAGAAGATAAGATAGCAGGGGCCGGGGAGATGGCTCAGCGGAATAAATAAGCATTTCCCTGGTAAGCACAAGAGTTTGAGTTCAATTCCCAGTTCTGCCAAAAAAAAAAAAAAAAAAAAAAAAAAAAAAAAAAAAAAAAAAAAAAAAAAAAAAAAAAAAAAAAAAAAAAAAAAAAAAAAAAAAAAAAAAAAAAAAAAAAGACAAGCTAGCAGTATCAGTCAATACTATTTATTTTTATATAAGTGTGTCCTCCAGAAAATTCGTTTTTTAATGTCTCACCTAGCAAAATACACATGTCAAAACAAATACGTAAGAGTTGTCAATGCAACATTTTATGAACAGAAGTAATCTTAGATAAGCTACAACGCATTGATATTACACAGAGCCTAACAGCCATTTTCAAATGTTGAGGTTGATTTTTCTTGTATCCTAATTACCAAGACAAAATATTCAGTGACAAAATTCAGCAGCAATAAACTCTTTACCATTTGATTGAAAATAGATATGATCACCTAGTTCTATATACCTATTCTTTATTGTTATTTATATTCACATAAACACAAAGAAACTGGAAAATAAACTTTGTAGTTAGGTTTAAACAGTAGTAGTCTTGGATAATTATATTTATTTATTTATTTATTTATTGGTGCTGGCAATTGACCTGAGGACCTTGTGCTTGCCAGGCAGGCGTTGTGCTGCCAAGCTTTATCTCTGGCCAAGTCCTGGATACTAAGAATGGGAATGTGGTAGATATGGTCCATTTAAATTAAAAAAAAAAAAATCTGAGTCGGGCATGATGGCACAGGCCTGTAATCCTAGCACTCGGGAGGCTGAGGCAGGAGGATTGTTGTGAGTTCGAGACCAGCCTGAGCTACAAAGTGAGCTTACAGCCAGCCTGAACTGCATAGTGAGACCCTGTCTCAAAAAGACAAAATAAATAAATAAATAAAATACAAAAATAAAAATAAAAATAAATCTGTTCACTGAGTCTTTTCACAGGATGCTGGTAATATCTGTGAAGTTAAGGTGAGAGATAGTCCCCACAGCCCTGGGCATGCATTAACTGCGGAGCAGAAAACGCCCCCCCCCCCCCACCTCCAACCAGTTTACTTCAGCTTCTGTGTTGCCCAGCTAACAGTTCCTGCTCCAGTTCTGGTTGCTCCTGGCTCCTAGAATTGGCTGCTCACCATGGTGCACACTGCATAAACCAATGTCCTAGCGGACAAGCCATTTTGCACCTGTACTTCCTACTTGCTTACCCAGTGTGAGCCCTAGCCCACAGAGATCAGGGCCTGGGATTTTGGAAATGATCCCCATCAGTGCCCTTGACGTACATCACTCTGTCTCCAAATCCTAGATGCCGTTTGGGTGTTTCTGCTGGCCATTGCATCTGGTGTGCCAGATAGGAAGACCGGTGCTGAGGCCTTTGGTCACCAGTCAGGGCCCTCACAGTCACAGTAAAGAATTGAGGACCCTGTCCACAGGACTGCTCCATATCTGTTCCTCTTAATTGTTGCATCTTTTCAAGCCGCTTACCCCAGTCCTCCCTCCCCTGCCTTGTGCCAGCTGTGCCTTTTTTTTTTGCCTTAAACTTGATGGATGGTTGTCCCAAGAGAATAAAACAATCAATCAAACACTTGACCACAATTTCATTAAGATATAATGAACACTCTCTTAGATTAGATTAACTCCTTTACATCTTTTTTTTTTTTTTTTTTTTTTTTTTTTTTGGTGGAACTGGGATTGAACTCAGGCCCTTGCACTTGCCAGGGAAGCATTTATTCCACTGAGCCATCTCCCCGGCCCCTTGTATTTATTTTTCAAAGTTTTATTTATTTATTTATTTATTTATTTTGGGTACTGGGGATTGAACTCAGTCCCTAGCACTTGCCAGGCAAGCACTTATTCTACTGAGCTATCTCCCTGGCCCCTTTACACCCTTGTCAGAGTCAATTTAGGGGCCAGTTCTATCACAGGGGGAAAAAAAATCACAAACGGGTGAAAAACTTTCAGTCTTGGGGACTTTGGAAAGGACCCGTCCCAAGATCACTGACAATACTAATGTTACTGCTTATAGCTGGGCCTGCCTCAAAAGATTGCATATAGGGCCAGGGAGATGGCTCAGTGGAATAAGTGCTTCCCTGGCAAGTGCAAGGATCTGAGTTCAATCCCCAGTTACACACACACACACACACACACACACACACACACACGCACACACAAGATTGCATATAATATTCCCAGCAAAACTCAGCAGGGAAATGCAAAGGAAGGGAAAATGTAGCAGAAAATGCCCTTCGCCCCAGGATGCTTCAGTTTCTGAGTAGCCCAGGTAACAGTTCCTGTTCCAGTTCCGGTTGCTTCTGTCTCTTAGACATGGCTGCTCACTGTGGCACACAGCTGGTCACCATGAGGCACCTTGTATAAACCAGTCCCCAATGACAAGCCATTCTGCCTCTGGACCTCCTGCTGGTATGTCCCACAGAGGCCCCTGCCCACCAGAGATCAGGCCTGGTACTCTGGGAATGGTCCCGCTCAGCACCCATTGACTTGAAAGATCTGCCTCTGATCCTGGGGGTTGTTTCGGTGTTTCTGCTGGCCACTGCATACAGCTGGGAAGCAGATTATGACTGACAGAAGAATATGTAGAGGCCAAGGCAGACTCAGCACTGTGCATCTCAGGGAGCCAGGGCAAACTGAAAATCAGGAGCACTTGTTCCAAACAGCAGGAAAAAGCACCGTTAATACTGCATGCAGTACAAAGGTTTTTCTTTTCTTCCACAGCCTCCATGTTGACTTGCCATGCTTTGTTGTTTGTGTCATGCTAAGTGGAGAACAATTAGAAAAATGAAGTACTGTTGTGAATTTTTCTGTTTATATTGTGCAACACTCTTTTAAATGAAAATCTCAGGGAATTTAATAAGAGGGATCACTGAAATCACACAATTTGTACTGTGTGGCTTGTCCCCAAAGGATCCCTCAGTGTGACCAGGAGAGACAAACACAGCTGGATGCAGAATAGTTAGAAGGAGGGTGAAAGGGTCTCACCCCTGTGCATAGAACCAGCCCAGGGACCACCCCTAGGCCTGGGGAGCAAGGGGAGCGAGCCCACAGCAAGCGCAGACCCTCACAGTGCCTGGGGTCCCACTGTGTCTGTGGTGGGCCTGCTGGCTTGCCAGGACCTTCTTCCCAAAGCCTGAAATGCTCTGCTGAGAACAGCCTGCTAGGCAGGGGTCTGGCTCGGCAGCACAGTTGCAGCCCGGAAAGGGCAAGGTCCTGAGTTTGATTTCTCTACTCCCCGCCCTCTTGCCAAAAAGAAGAAAATGGTCCAGGGAAGTTGAACCACAGGCCTGCTGCTATAACTACAGTAGTCACCAAGGGTCATTAAACCTCCATAGTTGCAGGAGTCAGTTCATAAATTGGGGCTGTGTTAAGAGGGTCCTTTAGAGGTGGCTTCCAGCCAACTGTCCACCAGACAGGAAGTAGTGCTGCCCACCAGGGGCTTTTGTGGTGCCAGAGAAGCTGTGGGTGTAAACACTGGACCTAAATCCTTGGTCCACATTCTCATCAGGGCAGAAGTGGCGTAAGGTGGGAGTGGACCAGCAGAATCATCAGGAGGGATGGTGGCGGACAGCTCAGTACCCTGCGTGAGGTGACAAGAGACCAGACTGTGACAAGAGAGGCTCTATAGACCTCCATATAGAAAACACAAACCCAAAACTAAACTTGTTAAGATTCTAGGTAGTGATTGCAGACCATGAAATGTCAAGTTCAGGGCCTTTGTGCATTGGTGCACACCTCGGAAGTAGCCAGGAGGAGGCCATGGGCTTCTTGCTTCTGGGTTTAGAGTAGAAGATGCTAGAGGAGATGAGTTCTAAGAGGTAGAGATCTTTTGCTGAAGGAAGGAGGACAGTGACAAGGAGAAGGGACAGAGCTGAGAGGGCCAGGCCCCCAGATGTGATTCACAGCCCAGGGGCCAATGGAAAAGGAAAATAGACACTTGGGATAAATTGGCCAGTGTTTTGGCTGGAAGGGGAGTTTTGTTCCTCTACTATTACTTTCTCTATGGATTATGAGAAAAGAGGTTTGCTTGGGTTGGGGGTGGGGTCTTTGAACAACTGTTACAAGAGCACACACTATGCAAATTAGTCACTGTGAAGAACAGGACCACACTGCTCAGAGGGGAGCTTCAGGCCCACCTGCCAGCCTGGCTGGTCCAGAGTTACGGATTTTGGGATTCTCTGAACTTCCTGTTCGCAAGATTCTCAGAAGTCCACAAAGAGAAGTCACAGTCACAGGAAGGGTGGCCTTAGAGGAAGCATTTCTTCTTTTTCTGAAATGAATGAAACTCAACTGATTGTAGTGGGGTTGTTTTTATGTCTTTAAAAAAAAATGTGCAAGGCCTAGGTTTGACCCCCAGCACTGAACAAAGAAAAAGATCCCCAGGACTGGTAAATAAACAATAGCATTTTGTTTTCATTTTCTTATTGCAGTGAAATAAATGTACCTAATACAAAATTGGTTACTTTAATTATCTTTAATGTTTGTGTTCAAATAAGATAAAAAGTTGGTAATCCTCTGGTGTTCTCCTAAAGTGTTTTTAAAATTTTTACTGCATTATGAAATCTAGAAACATTATGAATCTTAAAAAGGGTCTTCCTTGGGGGCAGGGAGATGGCTCAGTGGAATAAGGGCTTCCCTGGCAAGTACAAGGGCCTGAGTTCAATTCCCAGTTCCACCAAAAAAAAAGATCTTCCTCATTTAATGTTGCATGGGTTTACTGGAAGAGGAAAATCTTCAGGTGATTTATAGAATCCATGGCATAGACGTGTGATTAGGGTTATTTTTTATTGTTATACTTTGAGAAAGTTCTCCTAGTTCTAGTAGCTCATGCATGTTCTCTTCTAGGACTCAATCGCGATCCTCTCGTGCTCTGCTGCCCTGCTCAATTACTTCCTTTTTGTATTTCATGTGTAAACTCACAGCTCCTGTCAAAAACAACATAACTATGGTTTTGAAGGATCTTTTCTGTGGTGGGAATATAAATATACATATTTAAAACATAGGTGTTCTTTAAATCAAGATCGTTCTCTAGTAAGTTGTTCTAAGATTGATAAAGATTTTACATCTGTGCTGATTCTTTCAGTTTGAGCCGCAGACACCAGAAACCCCACAGGAAGTTGTCTTTGTAAGTGCTGTGGTTTTTGAGTTTCCTGTTCTGTTGAATGAAATAGTCAGAACTTCATCTGTATAAGGAGGGAAATTATTATAAGTCTACACGGACATTTACTTGAATTTCTTTCCATGGTAGTTATCTAGAGAAATGATGACCATATTTTATCTGTCAATGTTAACATTGTAATATATATATATATATATATATATATATATATATATATATATATATATATATATATATATATATATAATTATTATTATTATTATTATTATGTGTGTGTGCTGGGGATTGAACCCAGGGCCTTGTACATGCCAGGCAAGTACTGCACCACTAAGCCACATCCCCAACTACTATCATTTTTAAAAATCTTTTATTGATTTATGTATCTATTTGTATAGGGTCTGCTCTGCAGCTCAGACTCCCTCCTGTCTCAGCTTCCCAGTGAGATTACAGGCATACAGTACCATGCCATCTTGGTGGCTGGTGTCACATGCAGTACTGGACATAGAACCTGGGTCCTTGAGCTTGCCAGGCAGGTGCTTAGACTGCTAGGCTATCTCCCCAGACCCTAACCCCCAATACCCCAAACCTCTATAATTTGAAGAACCTTTTGTATTCAAAGGATGAAGTCTTAACTCAGAGCAAAGGGTGATTCTCAGGTTGTGCTTTATGTTTCCTACAAAGGATCAAAACTCTTCTCTCAAAAGGAACTGTAAGAATGGAGATGAGTTAATTTTTGACAGCAGTATTTCCTCTTTGTTTTAACAAATGACAAAAGGCTTCCCTTGGTTATTTGGACTAAATCAGATAACATAAAAATACATTTCAACTTAGGTATGAACATATCTCTACAATTTACACAGTAGTGTAACACAACTTAGTTGAGAGTCTCATTCAGCTTTACAGTACCACTGAAAAATTTTTAAGGGATCCCATAATTCATTAAATTATTTTCATTGATAGAATTTTTCTCAAATTGGAATGTTTTTGCTTGCCTCCATTTTTTAAAACCATGGAAGAGGTGGAACTATTAAAATTGTATTTTGAGACACCGTGTCAGAGTGACAAACAGGAACTGGGAGAAGGCGCAGTGCATTTGTGGCTGTTGTCCCTAGGGCAGGGTGTTGTTTAGACTCTTTCTCGCCTTTTAGGCAAGCTATACGGATGGACCCCTTATTAAGTGGGAAAGATGATGAGAAAGGTTCCACAGCGGCCTTTTAAAATAAAATGTGACTGCAGCTTTTAGTAAATGGTGTCAGCCCATTAGGAAATTTTGTCATCACTTTTAAGAGAATAAGCAACAAAAACTATCCATAAACGAAAGTCACACCTGTGTATAATCTTTTAATTTTTTAAAGAGTACAAAATAGGGGCTGGGGAGATGGCTCAGTGGAATAAGCACTTCTTTGGCAAGCTCAAGGGCCTGAGTTCGATCCCTATTTCTGTCAAAAAAAAGAAAGACTTAAGAAGACAAAAAGGACAAAGTTTCAAAAATAAAAGAAGAAAAAGTTGGGCGTGGTGGCGCAGGCCTGTAATCCCAGCGCTCGGGAGGCTGAGGAAGGAGACCAGCCTGAGCTACAAAGTGAGCTTAAGGCCAGCCTGAACTGCATAGTGAGACCCTGTCTCAAAAAGACAAAAAAAAAAAAGAAAAATAAAAGATAAAAATAATTAGGGTTTGATTTTCAAAATGCTCTTTTTAGTTCTCATAGGTTAGGGCTGCAAAATATATGGTATTTTACTTTGAAACCTTAATTGATCCTTATGTATCAAATGTAGATATTTTGTGTTTAAATCTGTTTAATATTTTCATTAAAATTAATTAAACAGAACATTGAAACTTTTGAATTTTACAGAGAAAAATCATCGTGTAAAATCCGATTTTTATGCAGTTTTTCATTTCCAGTGTGCCGACAGTGGCCCTGGTGCAATACTAAAGATGTTATGTAGATGTAAATGTCACTAAAAATGTCTGACATTGGTGGAGAGCTTTACGTTTTAGTGGAATGAGGCTGGGAATGGTTTCCTGTGCGTTATTTCACTGTTTATCAAGTTTGTGTGACGGCTGACTACACCAGTCCTGAACGTGGGGTCCTTTCTGGCCTACCACGAGCTGGTGGGGCAGAATTTAGAAATACATTGCAGACTGACCCAGTTCCTGGCTAGGAATTTCTGCAATGCTGGTGGCCAGAATTACACTTTGGAGACTGCAGGGCCTCCTGCGGCGTGGGCCGAGGTGTCACGATCTGGCCAAGCGCCCACGATGTGGACAAGTGCCCACGATGTGGACAAGTGCCCACGATGTGGTCAAGTGCCCACGAAGGAGAGCAACGTCCCACGCCCGCGAGAGCGCGGCAGGGACGAACGCCTGGACGCCCTCGGCGCCCAGGCGCACCCCGCCTTCGTGAGTCAACGCCAGATGCCGTGACAGCCGTGACCCCTTGCCCAGCTCGAGGCCACCGCAGGTATCCGCCAGGCCAGCAGCTTGTCGTACCACACTCCCGCGTGGCTGGCTGGGGAGCAAGCAAAGTCTCCGTAGGGGCTCGAAAACGCCTCGGTGCACAGGGACGTGAGGTCCTGGGGCAATTCCGCGGGACCTTTGATTAAAAGCAAGCTGGAAGATGCCGAAACAGCGGAAACTGTCTTCAAGTTACTTAGGCTGCGGGGCGCTTCCTTCCGCGCCTGGGCTCGGACCCCGGCCGCGCCCCGCCCACCGCCGCTCGCCCCGCCCACCGCCGCTCGCCCCGCCCACGCCTGGCCGGGCATGCTCAGTGGGCCGGGCTGGCAGGTTTGCGTGGCGGCCGGAGTTGCCGGCCCCGGCTCAGCCAGCCGCCGACGCCGCGTCCCTTCGCGGCCACGCGTTCCCGGGAAGTTACGTGCGGGAGCCGGCTTCCGAGCGACGCCGGGAGGCCCTGGGCACTGTCGAGAGGCACGCGAGGGAGCGGGCGAGCGGACGTGCCGGGTTGAGCGCTGCAGGAGGCCGAGCGGCGGCACTCTCGGAAGGAGGCGCCGGCCAGGCGCGCCCCGCGGAGAGACCCGGGCGGGGCGTCGCTTCCCGGACTTTTGTCCGAGTTGAATCCCCTCCCCTGGGCCGGGCCTTTCCGGCCGCCCCCGCCCCGCTCGCGCCCGGGCGATGTTTATTCGGGCTGTGGCGTGAGGAGCGGGCGGGCCAGCGGCGCGGAGTCTCGGGTCCGAGGAGCTTCGCGCGGCGCTGGAGAGAGACAAGATGTCCGCCAGGGCCGGGGCCGCGAAGGTGAGCGCTCCCGGACGCCGGGCCGGGCCGGGCGGAGGAGCGCGGTCGCCCGCCGACGTCGGCCCGCGCCCCGCCCTCCCGCGCGGGCGGCCCCGAGGCCCGGGGGCGGCGGCGCGGCCTCTGGGGAGGGTCGCGGAGGCGCGGGCAGGTGCAGCGCCGCGGGCGGGCCCGCCGGTGCGGACGGGGCCGCGCAACAGGTCCAGCGCGGGGCGGCGGGGAGCGGAGAGGGGCGCGGGCCGGCGGCGGTCGCGCCGAGGGTGCTTGTCGCTGGTGAAACCGTGCAGTTTCGATCTGATGTCACCCGCTGCGGTATGCGCACGGTGGCGATAAGCAGTGGCACAGCCACGCAGCCTGTGAGGAGTGTAGGTGTTCTTTAGGAAAAAAACAAACAAACAAAAAAATACGTATTCTATTAAGGTAACTTCGAAAAAGTTAAATTGTTGAAACTTTTTAATAATTTAAATTAAGCTTCCAAAAGTGAGAAAAAGTAGCCCTATCTTGGACAGTAGGATGGATTTAGACTAATTAGTGAACAGCCAGGACACACAATAAAACTTTAACTGTTTCCCCAAGTGAATACTACGTTTGTTACTTTCTCAGTGCTTTGAAACCAACTTGCATAGTGTATGTAAAAGCTAAAATTCCAAAAAAATTAGTTTCCGTCTCCGATTTGGTATGTTTTAATTTTTTTCACCAAAAAAAAAAATACTTGTGTTTGTTCTTTAAAACAATGACAGGAATACAAAACAGAAAGAGTATAACTCCCTTTTAAAGTATCGATTCATTACTTCGAATATCGAGATACTTAAACAAGTGATTTTTATGTAATTATTTTTCTGCTTGAAATGTTTATTCATAATTCCCCAAAATGGGTATAATATGCCCCCGAAGTTTCTGAGCTGCTGAGAACCTTGTTTTCTGTCTGGCAGAAGCTAGCGGTAAAATTTAGTTGTGAAGGGACCCTTTTCAAGAATATAAGAAGGCAAAAAAAAAAAGAAAAAAAGAATATAAGAAGGCAAAAGCCCTCCTCCTTCTACAGTTTTACACAGTTAGCACCACAATCGACTAAAACATTTTTTGCCACATTTACTCCTTTAAAGGTGCTCTGTTTGCTTCAGGGCCAAAGTGACGATTCTTAGGTCTTATTTAAGAAGTAATTTTTGGCCTAAAATTGAAGTGTAGCTTAAGATAAGCCGCAATCCAGACATTTATTATAAAAGCCAAAATTTTGCTTTGTTTAAAAAATAAGCCCCCATTATTTACCTTTTCTGGCGCTTTCTTTCCTAGGAGGAAAGGCATTGTTTTTGAATTAACAAAGAATGTCACTTTGGTCTGAAGCAAACAGCGCACCTTTAAAGGAGTAAATGTGGCAAAAAATGTTCTAGTCGCTTGCTTGCGGTGCTAGCGTAAAAAACTGTAGGAAGATGAGTACTTTTTCCCCAAGTTATGATAGCGTTTGTGGCGTGCTGCAGAGCTTCCCTGAATACGTTGTAGAAGCTTGCCATGATGCTTGAATAGGAGTTGGCTGCTTTGAATGCTGTATTCCAGGGTCATGAGTAAAGTTAGCCTTGGATGGGTGAAATGGGGTGATCATCGGTTGTCTCCCTAAGTCACAATTTTTAAGGTGCTCAAAATGCTCATTAAAACCCAAAGTCTAACCCAAAGTCTGTATTCAGTATTACACAGGATGCTTTGGTTTCTTCCACTGCCAAGTTAAAGCAGGCCTGCAAGTGTAGCCCACTGGTAGAAACACTGACCCATGGTTCCATCCTGAGCATTGCTGAAACCCCTTCTCTGATTTTAGCTTCTGTATTTTTCCTGTAGTTAAGTAGTTTTCTATATATGCTGCAATCAAAATAATCATTGTCTTGTTGATTGACATTTAACTTGTTTCTAGGGTTTTGGTGGTGTAGTACTTTGTGTGTATTTGTTTTTGTACCTGTCCCCATTAGGCCTAACAATGAAATTTCTGAATCAAAGAATATGTGGATTTGAAATTGTGACATACCCCTCACAGTCTTTTTCTTAAAAAGATTGCAGGTAGGAGCAAATACAACAAATACTGGTGAGTTGCCTGCATGCAAGTGCAGGACATAGAGAGAGGGAGAGAGATAAAATAGTACGCTTTCTGGATGAAGAGAGTCAGTGTCAGTATTTGAGAATTCACTAGTTTTCTCTCACTGTGTATAAATATAATGCAGTTCCAAATGTAATTCCAGTGTGATATAGCAGGAAACTTGATGTGAGATAAGTTTACTTGCTAATTTTAGGGGAAAAAGTCCCTTAAAGAAGACTTAATTAGCCAGGGAGATGGCTCAGTAGAATAAGTGCTTGCTTGCCTGGTAAGTGCGGGGCCTGAGTTCAATCCCCAGTTCCACCAAAAAAAAAAAAAAAGAGAGAGAAGACTTAATTAGATATAAGTTCAAAGTAATTGAAAGTAGTGTGTCTGTTCAGGAATAGAAAGTGGAGCCACAGAGTCCACAAACATGTATTTCTGGGCTTTTGGAGATTGTGATCAGTGGCACTTAATGTGTGTCAGGTGATGATTGATGTGTTTAATTCACTCATTTAATTCTGCCAACACTCCCAGGGAGTCAGCATTTTATCTACACTTTAGGTGAACAAATTGAAACAGATGAAGTACCTGGAAAACTATGATTTTAATAAATTAACGCTAGGTTTTTGGGGAAAGGATGGGCAGTGCTTGATTGGTTGGTTATCCACTGGTTTGAATTATTTTTGCCTGACATGCCAAAAAAACCCCTCAATGCTTGAAAAAGCAAGTTAGTCACAGCACTAGAAGATAATGTAGGTTACAGGGCTTCTCTGTGTGCTATTCTAAGTACTTAATAATTTTTTTTTTTGTTTTTTTTTTTGGTGGAACCGGGGATTGAACTGAGGCCCCTGTGCTTGCTAGAGAAGTGCTTATTCCACTGAGCCATCTCAGCCCAATAATTTTCATAGTTGAACATTTCTGAGAGTTAAGAACTACATGAAAACATGGTGTGGTTTGCACACCTGTACTCATATAGCACGGGGAGGCTGGAGTGGGACTGACCTGTGAGTTCAGCAACAGCTTGAAGCACACATTCTGTCCTCCCCCCTTAAAAAAAAAAACAAAAAACCCCCAGAACTGCAGAAAATAGCCTCACTATGGAACAAAAACTGATCAGTCTGTATCATAGGGATTGTTTCTTGAGTAACTGCTACAGTGTAGTTTTGATTTGGTATGTAACTAGTCAGTCCATATTTATTTCATCCTGCTTTAAAAGTAAAGTAAGGACTCACTGTGGTTTGTGAGAATTTACTTAATTTTGTCTGTCATTCTGATAATTTTCATTGTAATACTTTAGAGTTTCCTTAGTTTTTGTAGTGTGTCCCACTGGAAAATACTTTCATAGTATTTTAGGCACCGGCTTTTAATTTATTATGTTAGTATGTTTGGCATTTTAAATGTTTGTGGTTAAAGCTTTAACTTACATTGAAGCTTATGCTGATAAATCTAATTCCATTTTTTTTTTTTTTTTTTTTTTTTTTTTTTTTTTTTTTTTTTTTTTTTTTTTTTTTTTTTTTTTTTTTTTTTTTTTTTTTTTTGTCTTTTTTGAGACAGGGTCTCACTATGCAGTTCAGGCTGGCCTTAAGCTCACTTTGTAGCTCAGGCTGGTCTCGAACTCACAACAATCCTCCTGCCTCAGCCTCCCGTACATTTTTTTTTATATTTGAGTTTTTATTAAACTCATTTTAGGACAAAACTTAATAAGACAGTTACTTGTTAATTTATACAGTACCTTACACTGATGTTTTCATGTTAGGAACTTGGAGGCTGAACTTTTATTTTGGATTTATCAGCCACTCCACCAATATTTCAAGACTTGAAACAAGTAATACAGTATAAAGAGTAGTGTTTTTTCAGTTCCTTTTTTATGGTTGTCTTTTTTATGGAACTGGGGATCGAACTTAGGGCCTCCCGCTTGTCAGGCAGGCATTGTTCTGTTGAGCTGTATCACAGGCTCTAGTAGTGTTTCTTGTTTGGTTTAAAGGAAGAAAAGTTACAGTAGTTTCAACATCCCCTCCCTGGCCAGTCCTGAAGACAGTGTTCTAGCTTTGCCTTATACATGTTCTTTAATCTTTATTTTTCTTCCCTTGGTTTAGAGGCCAAATGTAAACTCAGGACAATTCTAAGAATAAATAGTGTAAATAAGCTAGATTACAATGCTGCAAAGGAAGAAGACTTTCAAAACAATAATTGTGTTGAAAATTTTGTAAATGTGAATCTGCCTGCTACATAGGCTGGTTCTGATAAAAATCTAGTCTGCTGAAACACTTGCTGCAAGCTGGTGTAGTCCTACCCATCCCATCCCATGCCAGGACATCTTAGGCCTTGGAGCACACCCTCACGTCCTCAGCACTGAGTCCTGAGGGAGCACCCAGTAGCTGAAGACAAGCTAGGAAATTAAGTGGCTACTTTTGACAAGAGTTTTGGATCAGATGTCAAAATTGAAAGATAATTTATACCTAGACTGACATTCTTGAAGTGTTGGATTGGAACTTGCTTTGTACCTCTGAATTTTAAAAGCCAGAACTGAAACCTGTTTATTAGTTTTACAACACTGAATCCTGTTAAGAGACACTAGTTTACCAAGTTTTAAAGTTAATCTAAATTTTGACATATTACAGAACTACTTCCTATATAAGCTAACAATAAAGATGGGGCTTATTATCTCTGACCTTGAATGCTTCTTTATTTATTTATTGCAGAGAAGAGTAGCTTCAGGTTGCTTCTTTATGGGTTAGCCAGGTTGCTTTGTTTCCATTCCTTCTTAAACAAATGAATTCTTAATAATGAGAAGTATGTGGGAGGACACTGGAAGGGAGTGTTGTTTTGCACCCTAAAACTGGCTGAACATCATAAATGGACTCCCAGCAGTTCCCTGAATTCCAAAGCACTGCTGTAGCCAAGGGGAACCAAGTGGCGCTAAACTTGTATCATAAAGCGCACCATTCTCAGGTCTAATAAGGCCTTGCTAGTATGTAGTGTTCAATAGTGAATCCTAGGTGACCTTTACTTAAGGATGCATCGCAGTATTGGGTTTTATTAGTTGGCCTTTTAGGTGCATTTCAGGTGTATAAATGGGAAAAACCTAACTCTTGTAGTGGCAGAATACTAGGAAGTGGGTTGACTGATGAATGAACTCGATTATTCTAGCTAGCATGTGCAGAAGGGCTAAATATAGAAGCTAATACTGTAGTGCATTGCTGTCCATGAATACTACTTACAATGTGGTGTTGGCATATGCCTGGTGAAAGTAAAATTCTTTTTTTAATTTACTGGAGTACTTTTTGGTTTTGTCCTTTTAAATAGTGTGAATTCCCAAAGATCAAAAGGGGTTTCTTTTGTTTTTATCCTGGTTATTTTGAATCTTTTTGAATTGTCACTAATATGTTTGGGGTTTGTGCTGACTGAATATTGCATATTAAATTTATGATTAGCTCCTTTGAGTCAGTATATGCTTCTCAAATTAGAATTTTAAAGAAAGATACTGTTGGTGACTAATTCTTGTTTTATGTGT
>PVKA01024035.1:0-34779 GCA_004027165.1 Ctenomys sociabilis
CCAGCAATTGTCGGTCCCACCCCAAGGCCCCAGACCCAGTATAGGTCGGCCTGGAGTGAGAACTCCAAGCCTGCCACACCAGAGCGACATTTCTCAACGATACTCAGTCCCAGGCCATGGCCTGAAACCCAGAACAGCCTGGCCTGTCAGTGAGGGCTCTAGCCCCACTGTACTGGAGAGACCTTTGCTAGCCTTCTCGGGTTTCAGCCTGTAGACCCAGATGCAGTACAGGCTCGCTGACCCAGTACAGACTACTCAGTGAATAAGATCATCCACTGTCCTTTTGTGAGCCCAGAAGGCCCACCAAAGCCCAGGCCCGCCTGCCTGACACAGAAGCCCTGACCAGAGAGAGGGGGAATTTTCATCACTTGCTCTTCATCCCAGTTCGGTTAGTGCTCGCCTGAACAGAGAACCAACAGAGGGGAACCACAGGAGCTACACCAAAAAGGAACTGAACACAACAGCTAGATCCAGGATAGGCATACCTGGATAATCTCAAACTTAATAGACTGTCACCCGAATCTCATAACAAGCTAAGGTTATAGCTGCACCAATGCTCTACACCAAAGGTCAAAAGTCAGTGCTATACAAAATGACAAAGAGAAGGGGAAAAATGCAATCACAGAATTCGAGTCCACCAGTAAGGGCAGAGACACTAGCTCAGCTGCAATGAATGAATTAACAGATACAGCAGCAAAGGAACAACAGCAGAAAGCTATAGAGGAAATAAAATGAGAAGTAATTCCCCAAATTAACAAAGAAATATATGAATACATAGTATCTGAAATAAAGAATGAATTCCAGAATCATTGGGTGGAAAAACAATGCTTGCCTAGCACAAGTGCAGAGAGCACTATTCCTGCTGAAATGTATGAATTAACAGCCTCTGAAGCAAAGAAACAACAGCAGAAAGGTCATAAGGAACTCAAAGCAGAAATAAATTCTGAAATGAAAAAAGAATTCTTTGAAAAAAAAGAATTCTTTGTAGTCATAGCATCTGAAATACAGAAACAAGTCCAGAAATATACAGAGGAAGCCCAACTTGGAAGAAACACTGCAGAAAAATAATTAATAACTAACTCTAAAGAAGACATGGTGTTTCAAGGAATATTGTACAAATTTAAATGGGGTTTTATTTATTTTTGGAGCCAGGAAATAAATCCAATTATTCAATTATCCAATTTGGAAAGATTTTTATTTCTGAAACTTATGAATCATATCTGCAATAGAAAAACGCCTTTGAACATACTCACAGTCAGATGTATTTTCAATATTAGCTTTTTCAAGTATTAAACAGCATGTACTGCTATTAAATGCCCATAAATCATAAATAAAATCTCATGACATATTAAGATTACAAAAAAAAATGAGTGGAAGACAGATGAAATCAGATTTCCCCTTCCTTCAGTTTTGGTTAGGCATCTGTTCCATCTCTGGCTCCACAGGAAATTCTTGCTTACCCATGGAATCACAGCACATTTTCCGGGGTTATTCTTCTTGTCCAGATAGATCATGTGATCTAATTTAGAAGGATCAGAATAAATTATTTCCCATGTTTAGGGGAGAAGTTACTCCCAAGACTAAATGTTCCCAATTACACTTGAAACAAATTTGGTATTAAGAGTACCAAAATAATGAGAACACAAAGGATTTTGTTGAACCATACCCTATCTTTAAATTTCATGGTACATAAGGAAGTTTAATACACTTCTTTCCAAATTGTGCTTCTAAGCAACATGAAAGCACTTCATTTTATATACTCAGACTTTGCTTCATATTGACATATTTTGCTGGATTAAGTTTTAGGCTCAAATAAGATATTAATGATTTATGGTTCTTGTCTAAATTTCAAGCAACTTCAGAAAAGTGAGCATAAGTTTTGTTGTATAGTATAATTCAATTGTGAACAGGATATTCCATCTGTAGTGATACCAAAAATACTTTTTGTTAGGTTACAGCCTCCAAAATCCTCACAGCTTAGAAACCTCAGGCATGAAATTAAGCTTCAAGTGTTAACAATATTTGTGGATCAAACAATCACTTACTGAGCTCCAAAGTTTTGTACCAGGGCTGGCCAAATAGTTTAGTGGATTAAAGCACCTGCAAGCAGGCAAGCAGGCACAGGGGTGAGGGCTTTGATCTACCTCTGGGGTGCACTGAGGCAGCAATTGAGACTGGGTGTTGTGGTGTGCCCTTGTAATCCCAGCTCTTAGAAGTCTGTAACAGGTGAATCACTATCAGTCTATCTAGTAGTGAGACCCTGGACACCATGTACACTCTTCCCTCCCCTAAAATATAAAATAATGATGATGATGATGATGATGATGATGATGATAATAATAATAATAATAACAATAATAGATAAAAAATAAAGTGCTGGACCAAACTACAGCAATTTTGGTAATGAAAATATTCAAATTGATAATTTCTATTTCATCAGCTGTAGAACACCAAATAATCAACAAGATCAATAATCTTTATGGTTTATGTTTCATTCATCCTTTAGTTTCATTGCAGAGCATGACATGCAGTGGTATTTCAGCTAATGAATTTAATTTGTTTTATAAGTTTCGGGGAGATCACCGCATTTTTGTTTGTGTGGAGGAGATGGCAGTGGTCATATTTGTCACCTGAAATAGAGCTTGAGAATGAAAGCAAAATTTTGCTGAACATCTTTACTTGTAAAATGAATTGTTTGCAAATAGAAGCACTCATGAGCTGAGATATTAATTTTTTTTTCTGGTGGAGCTGGGGATTGAACTACGGCCCTTGCTCTTACCAAGGAAGCGCTTATTCCACTGAGCCATCTCCCTGGCCCCAAGCTGTGGTATCGGAGGAAAGTAGATCCTTCCTCTTAAATGTGAGAAATTGTAAAAAAGGTTAGTCATGCATAAATTACTATATTAATATAGAAATAATTTTGCAGTGTAGTCATTTTGATTGTACAATTACTTCATTTTATTTATTCTTTTTAAATTACTTTTATTGACAAATAGCAATGAAACAGTTTCAAACTAGGTTAGCAGGTCAGATTCAATAACTAATACATTGCATATCATTCTCTTCACAGTGGTTATTCATAGTACAAGATGCAGATATGATATCCTGTCCACAAACACTATTAGTACAAATCTTTCTTCTCATTGAACTAAGAGAAAGTAGCCATATACCTGTCCTAATTATTTTTTATATACAGACACAAAACAGTCCTTGATTTGTATCCTATTTTTTGTTTAGTTTTATTAGAGTTGGATATTCCATTGCCATTTAAATATTGTAGGAGCGTTAATTCAGCAAAATAATCCAATATAGTCCAGTAGTCCATAATAGTAGTAGGTTATCCATAGGACTGGCAAAGTCAGAAGTTGTTGACTTGAGCCTTTTACTACTCAGCATATTAATATGGCTTTACTTTTTATATCTCGTATTTACAATTTTATGCTGGATTTAAGACCAACATAAAGCAAGACTTATATAACAAAAATATAACCTTTGTATCTGACACAGTTAGTCAGATCCCCTCAGGATTTACCCTAAAACCCTGTATGGCAGTTTATAGATCTTTTGTCATTGTCAACCATGTGGATGGTCATTGCTTGACCAATTTTCATGACAGGGACAAAACATACATTTATATGCACAAAATGGTTAAGGCAATGATCCTAAGAATCTTCAGCAAGTTTTTGAAACTAGCAGTTAATTGGTACGATTCTAACCTTGACTACGTATACTGATACCTGTGAACTAAGAAACTGCACTGAAGATAGCAATGTGTAATAGTAGGGTCATGCTTGGAACATCTGTCATTCTGGTCTGCTAAATATGTACTGTTTGTCATATTCTATCAATTTCTGTCATACTGTCTCTCAAGTAAATGTTTGCTTTTTTAAAAAAAAGGTAATAAATGGAAACAACACACAAGAAAAATATGTCGTAGGACTGTTCTGCTACAATGCTGTATGTGGTTAGATTTCTAGATTTCTGTGTAGAGTGCAGTCTTAACCTTTACAAGCTAGGAAAATGAAAATTAAGCATTGCTAAATAATAAAATATTTAAACCACTCTGACATGTTCCAAAGAAAAGGAGATGAAGATAGAACAGAATCTTAAGAAAAGCTCCACAATCTTTATAATGCTTGTATCAAAATATCAAGATATTCATCAAAGCTATGACAGACATCTCTGAATGATGTTGAAAGTACCTTAAAACTGTACTTAGTCTGAAGAGCCTAAGAATGCCTGAGTGAGTTAGATGCAGGTTAGAATCATAGGATTGTTAAAAGAGATCTATATTACTGCTTTTAAGTATTTGAACATGATTCAGAATGTGTCCATTGGTAGATTTTCCTAAGGTAATTGTGATGATTACGTAAAAGTGATTTTGTTGATATATGAATTACATGGAAATGCCTATAATGTTTAAAGTGTGTTGAAAATAGTTCACAGGCATGAAAAATGTTCCAGTGAAAACATTGTTGTAACTGAAATTTCTAACTTTCTGATAAATTTCAAAGAAATATGCATTTTGCTTGTGTTGTAACCCAAAAAACAAAAACCAGACTCAACTTAAAAAAGCACTTTATTTAGCTGAACACAGCAGCGACACGTACTCTCGTCTCCAAGTATGTGTGTGCTGATCTTAAGTGAGGCACAGTTTTTAAAGGGAAAAACCACAAGAGCAGGAAGAGGAAGGGATATTTTACAAAGCTTATTTTGAGTTTGTCATGACCTAAGGTTAATTCTTTGCTCCGATAGATAAGGTCACACTTTGCAAACCCTACAGGAATATGTCCTTATTTGGCTTAGGTGTTGTTTTTGTTCTGGTAGTCCAAAGGTCATCTGATGACAGTTTCACCCATTTTCAGGTGTTCTGTTTTTTCCCATAATTGGAAGGACAGTTTAACTCATTTTGTGGAATGTTGAAGAACATTTCTTCATCTTTCTAGGAATGCTGAAAAACACTTTCTTATTTGCACAGTCACATCTTGCTGTTTAGCATGGGTAGAAATTTACAAAAGAGAGGAAAAGATGTCACAAAATGGAGTTCACATAAATTTTACAAAATGAAGTTGGTTGAGCCAGTTTACAACAGCTTGCACAATAACTCTCCCTAATCTCAGTCCCTACAGAGCATGTAAAGCAAATGACTACCCTCCATTCCTCACTTCCATGTTCTGTCCAACTAAGGAAACCATTGTGTGGCCCTGACCATTGTACTGATTTATGAAAAACACATAATTTAACCCAGCCAATGATGTGCTTCTGTTATTTCCCACCTTAAATATAATAAATAATATGATTGAATAACTTTCCCATTTTAATATATATAGTATATTAGAAAAATGAAATACAAAATGTAAAGCCATATGGTAAGCTGTAAAATGCTCAAGTCAACAACTGACATTGCCAGTACTATGAAAAATCCACTACTCTTATGGACTACTGGACTACATTGGAATATTTTTCTGAATTCACACACCTACAATATTTATATGACAATGGAATACCCTTCTCTGACAAAACTAAACAAAAAAGGGGATATAAATGAACAACCATTTTGTATCTGTGTATTCAAAATGAGATAGATATACAGCTACATTCTCTTAATTCAATTTTTATAGAAAGACTGGTTCTAACAGCGTTTGTGGACAGGATATCATATCTGCATCTTGCACAATGAATAACCACTAAGACAACAATATACAGTTTATTAATTATTCAAATTGTCTTAGTAATTGGTTTTGAAACTGTCGCATTGCTATTTGTTTCTCAATAAATTATTTTTAAAAAAGAAAAATATATTTGAACCTAAGCAGACAGAAAATCTAAAGACAGAAAACAGTCAATTTAATAGCCATCTATATCTATTCACATAAAGCAAGAGATCAATGAAAGACAGATTAATAAAAATGGATAAGAAAAACCACTCTGGACTTTTCAAATAAAGCCATTACTAAATAAAGTTACCCATGTGATCATTGAATGAAGAGTTTTAAATAGAACTAACCTTGCTACATATTAATGCTTTTAATGAGAACCTTCTAGCTAGACCTAGCTTAATCTTGGTAGTTATGCCAAAAAAATGTTGCTAGATATATTAATGTACAATTTAGGGTGGGTACACACATATGAAAGAGGACAATTTTAGGTTTCTATACATTTTCAGACTCCATATGTAGATTATGTCTGAATGGAGATACAGTCAAATCAAGTACATGCTAAGTTCTAGTCCTCAGATGTTTCTTTTTTTCTAGCAAAGTATTCAAAGTCTAATACTTTATTAATACCACAATAATAAGTTTTTCCAAATCATTTAGGTAAATAATTTAGCCTGAAAAATGTTGAGCCTAACACTGCCTTCATAATTTGTGGGATAGTGAATTATGTAAGAAAATTATGATGTAAGGGAAGATGAACATTAGATAGTACTATAAATGTAATGTGGTTTTCTAGGTGACATCTTAAAGCATAGAAAAAGATACTTGCAAAGAAAGAAAACCAACTAAATCTGAATAAATTCTGAACATTAGTTAAAATAGTATGCCAATATTAGCCCATTAATTGGGAGAAATATTCCATACTAACATGCGGTGTTCATGGCATGTAACAAAACTGTCTGTATTATCTTTGAAATTAAAGAAAAATCCTTTTCTAAAATTAAGTTTATAATTTTAAAAAAGGGAGTAGCATGAAAAGAGGAAATTAAACACAGGGGAGAAAGTATAGAAAGGAAATAGGACAGAAGAGACATATGCTCAAAACAGTGTCATTTTATTGTAACAAAAAGTGTGCTGAATATCTGGACATAAAGACTGAGGAAAAGTACGCATGCCAGATCTTAGATTTGATGCTCAGCACTTGGAAAAAGGAAGAGAGCAAGAGAGAGAGAAAGAGAGAGAGAGACAGAGAGCGAGAGAGGGAGGGAGGGAGGGAGGGACAGAGAGACACAGAGAGAGAGAGACAGATACAGAGACAGACAAACAGACAGGTACAGACACAGACACAGACACACAGAGGGAGAGAACACTGTTTATTATGCACCAAGTGTGGTGGCACAAACTTACAACCCTACCTACTCGGGAGGCTGAGGCAAGTTGTGTCTGGCCATTTTGGGCAATTTATAAACATCCTATTTCTTTTTCTTTTCTTTCTTTTTTTTTTTGGGAGGGGGGAACTGGGCATTGAACTCAGGCTCTGCTGCACTTACCAAGGAAGTGCTTATTCCACTGAGCCATCTCCTCAGCCCGAAGATCCTATTTCAAAACATAAGAAAAGTGGAAACAGTGATGAGAGTATGGTTCAGTGGTAAATTCTTACATAGTATTTGTGAAGATTTGGGTTTAGTCTTTATTACTACTATAAAACAGAGTAATTTGTTTTTTTTTTTTTAAATAACTCCTTTAAGCATTTGAACCAAAATTATATGTGCCAAAACCCACAGCTTTTGCTTTCATATTTAACTCTAAGTCATGAATTTATTTATGATAAAATATTTTCTTCACTTCGTGATGTTTATGTCGCTTTCTCAACTAAATTCATAAAAACTGAAGAATCAGCTAAGGATTCTGGTTTGCCCAGATAACTCAGTGGATTAAAGTGCCTGCTTAGGCAGATGTAGGGAATGGGGTTCAATTACCAGCTTGCTGTGGTGGTCCCGCCCCCTGGGAGTGCTGAGACAGTGATTGAGATTGGGCATGGTGGTACGAGCCTATAATCCCAGGGCTTGGGAGGCTGAAAACAGGAGGATCACTGCTATTCCAATCTGTGTAGTGAGGCTGTGTAGCCCCTCTACTAAATACATGAAATAAGAACTTGTATACAATGAAGAATTTATTCTATTTTTCCTTTTAGTTTTAATATTTCTATTTTTCTATATTGTTTTATTTTGACACTTCTGCAGCAATGATTTTTTCTTTGAGTTTTCCTGCTTTTATGATTCTTTGTTTTCACATATGATCTTATCTCTAATCCAGAAGTAATTAATCAGAGTCTATATCATGCTTTAAAATGCACTGAATATAATAGTACTCAGTAAAGAAAAGTAACACACTGCTAGTATATGTAACAACAGAATTACATTTCAAAAATATTAAGTTGCTTCAAAGAAAACATATCCAAATCTGATGTGTGGTAGCATTTACCTGAAGTTCTATGTTATAGTGAAATAAGTTACAATGATAGAAAACAAAACAGCGATTACCTCTCAAGTTTGGGAAATTACTAGGATGGAGAAGAAAGGTACATTTTTAGATATTGTATGCTTTTTGTAATATGTTTGGTTCAGAGGTTACAATGAAGCAAACATTATCAAAACTTCTTCAAATGTATATTGAAAATCCGTACAATTTATATTATATAAAAATTCTCAAAATGTATAGGAAAGACTGAGAGTTAAGGTGGATTGCAAACGTGATTAGCTCCATAGATGTCTAAGAGATTAGTAAGTAAAACTAATGGTTGTGTATGGATAGGTCTAGATGCATGATTTTGGGTTGTATTTATGGTTTTTTGACCTTTCCTCTCTGAAGCTATTCCAATCTGCTTCCTGGTCACTATGAACTGAGCAGCATTGCTCTTCCATATCCTTCTGCCATTGTATTTCTGTCTGAGATCCAGGCCACTATGTTCTGAATCCCCTGAAACAATGACCCACATTAAATCTCTCCTTTAAATTGAGGCTTTCTGGTATTGTGTGCTAGCAATAAGGAAATTGATCAACAGTTATTCACAGAAACATAGATTGGTCAGAGAGGTAGCTCAGAGATTTAAGCAACTGCCTAGCAAGCTCAAGGACCCAGGTTCAGTCCCTGGTACTTCACGCCTTTCTGGCCCCAAAGTGAGCTGACCAGCGAAACTGGGCATGGTGGCACATGCTTGTAATCCCAGCACTGGGGAGGCTGAGACAGGAGGGTCATTATGAGTCTGAACTGTGTAGTGAGATCCTGTGCTAGATAAAAATATTTTTTTGTTGTTTTTTTCTTTGTTTTTTTTTTTTTTTTTTTTTTTTTTTGCAGATAAAAATATTTAAAAAGAAGAAGTTGGCAAGATGGTGCCCATACCAGTTATACTGTTGAAAGAGGGGACTGACAGCTCCCAAAGCATCCCTCAGCTTGTGAGTAAAATCGGTGCCTGCCAGGTGATTGCCAAGGCTGTAAGAACCACCTTAGGTCCACATAGCATGCACAAGCTTATTGTATATGGCCGAGGCAAAGAAACAATTTCTAATGATGGGGCCACAATTTTGAAACTTCTTGATGCTGTCCATCCTGCAGCAAAGACTTTAGTGGACATCGCCAAATCTCAGGATGTTGAGATTGGTGATGGCACCACCTCTGTAACTCTGCTGGCTGCAGAGCTTCTGAAGCAGGTGAAACCCTACATGGAGGAAGGTTTGCATCCCCAGATCATCATCTGAGCTTTTCCCACAGCTACACAGCTGACAATTAACAAGATCAAGGAGATTGCTGTGACTTGAAGAAGCAAGATAAAGTGGAGCAGAGGAAGCTCCTGGCGAAGTGTGCCATGACCACTCTGAGCTCCAAGCTGCTCTCCCAGCAGAAAGCCTTCTTCATTAAGGTGATGGTTGATGCTGTGATGATGCTCAATGATTTGCTACAGCTTAAAATCGAGAAGGTACAGGGTGGAGCCCTAGAGGAGTCTCGGCTGGTGTCTGGAGTTGCATTTGAGAAGACTTTCTCTTAAGCTGGATTTAAAATGAAACCCAAAAAGTACAATAACCCCACATTTGCCTTATTAAATGTTGAACTCAAACTGAAAGCTGAAAAATACAGTGCTGTAATCAGAGTCCACAAGGTAGAAGATTATCAGGCAATCACTGATGCTGAGTGGAACATTCTGTATGACAAGTTAGAGAAGATCTGTAATTCTGGAGCCAAAATTATTTCGTCCAAACTCCTTATTGGGGATGTGGCTCCCAAATATTTCGCTGATAGGGACATGTTCTGTGCCAGCTGTGTGCCTGAAGAGGATTTGAAGAGGACAATGATGGCCTGAAGAGGCTCAATCCAGACCAGCATGAATGCTCTATCAGCAGATGTGCCTTGCCGCTGCCACGTGTTCCAGGAGACCCAGATTGGAGGTGAAAGGTACAATTTCTTCACTGGCTGCCCCAAGGCTAAGACTGGCACCTTCATCCTCCTCAGCGGACCTGAGCAGTTCATAGCGAAAACAGAGTGGTTTCTGCATGACGCCATCATGATTGACAGGAGGGCCATCAAGAATGATTCAGTCGTGGCTAGTGGTGGAGCCATTGAGATGGAGTTCTCTAAGTACCTTCGGGATTACTCAAGGACTATCTCAGGAAAACAGCAGCTACTGATTGGGGCATATTCTAAGGCCTTGGAGATTATCCTATGCCAGCTATGTGAGAATGCTGGCTTCAATGCCACAAACATCCTTAACAAACTACGGGCCCAGCATGCCCAGGGTGGCATGTGGTATGGGGTGGACATCATCAATGAGGACATTGCTGACAACTTTGAAGCTTTTGTGTGGGAGCTAGATACGGTGCGGGTCAATGCCCTGACAGCAGCATCTGAAGCTGCGTGCCTGATAGAGTCCATTGATGAGACCATCAAGAAAGAACCCTCACTCCACCATGGATGCTACTCCAGCAGCGGGCCGGGGTAGGGGCCACTTCCCTTGAGATCCCACGCATCGCACTTGCTAGCAGCTGGCCTCAGGTGTGCTTGCCCTCCCTGGCTTGGCTCATTGGTATTATGAATAAGTGGTAATAATTGATCTGTTCTGTTCTCACTGGAGGTTATTTAAATAAAAATTAAGACTTAAAAATATTTTTTTAAAAGATAGAGATTATCACCTAAATGATGGTAAGATTTTTGCTAAAATTCCAATAAAGAAGAAACAGTATGATCTCCAGCATGCTGTGCTGGTCCTGCCCCCAGGACTCACTGAGACAGCTATTGAGAATGGGCGTGGTGGCACGCACCTATAATCCCAGCACTTGGGGCTGAAAAAATAAAACACAAGGATCACTATGAGTCTAAGTGTAGTGAGACCCCGTATTCTTTATATTAAACTACATTTTAAAAAGAAGGAACAATATTAAGTTCAATTTTAAGATATAGTGAAAAAGGAAGTTCATAAATGTTTGTTCAAATTTTTATCGAAGAAAGTTGTGGCTGTTAAGCTATAGCGTCAAATTGATTGGCATTGGAATCCTCCTTGCAAATTGATAGACAGCATTTCTAGGTGTTAGGGAGAGCACCATACAGTCATGGTTAAGCTATCTATGTCTGTTTCCTCACCCTCATTCCCATTGACTAAGAAGTTTTCTTACATTACATTCTTTCCTCATGGAGATTCTGCCTTGAAGTCAACTAACCTTGAACTGAATCCTCTGAATCCAAAAGCAAAACAAACCTTTCATCTTTAAATCTTAGCTCTTCTCTAGCCAGAACCATAGAGGATGTAGAAAAGAAAAAGAAGATTCCTGCTGTGCCAGAAACCCTTAAGAAAAAGCGAAAATATTTCACAGAGTTGAAGATAAAGTGTCTGGGAAAGAAGTTCACCCAGAAGACACTTTGCAAGGTGATGAGGAAGCTCATCTATGAGAAAGCCAGGCACTGTCATAACGAATACAGACAGATGTACGGAATTGAGATCCAAATGGCTAGGATGGCAAGAAAAGCTGGCAACTTCTATATCCCTGCAGCGCTCGAACTGGCATTTCTCGTCCGAATCAGGCGTATCAGTGATGTGAGTCCAAACGTCCACAAGGTGTTGCAGCTTCTTTGCCTTTCTCCAAATTTTCAATGATACCTTCGTTAAATTCAAGAAGATTTCAATTAACATCTTGAGAATTGTGGAGCCATATATCGCACTGGGGTGTCCAAAGCTGAAGTCAGTAAATGAACAATATAAAAAGTGTGGCTATAGCAAAATCAGGCAGAAGCGAATTGCCTTGACAGATAATTCACTGATTGCACGATTTCTTGGTAAATATAACATCATCTGCATGGAAGATGTGATTCATGAGACCCATATTGTGAGAAAGATGCAAATAACTTCCTGTGGCCATTAAAGTTATAATCTCCACAAGTTTGAATGAAGAAAAATACCACCTATTTTGTGGAAGATGGAGATGCTAGAAATAGGGAAGACCAGATCAACAGGCTTATTGGACAGATGAACTAAGATATCAACCATGTTTTTTTTTATGATTTGGTCAGTTAATAAAGTACCTTCTTCCAAAAAAATATAGATAATCTTTTATTTATTTATTGTGTTTTCATAATGTTTTAGTATCATACAAGGTGCATACATGATATTATATTTACAGGCATTATTTTAGCAGATGTCTCTTATCAGTAAATTAAGTGTAGCTGCTTACTTATCTTATTTTTATACCTGAATTATATCAAAAATTCAATAATTATTTTCCTAGTGGATGACCATAGTACTAGAAGCCAACATAATATCCTGTCAAACCACCATTACTGCAGATCTTGCCTCTCATAGGATTATGTAGAAGCATAGCATTATCTATCCCAACTGTACTGTCTATACACACACATCGTGATTTTTTCTTTCTACACCCCTTCCTTTGTCTACACCTGTCCAAGGTGGGCACTCCATTGTCATTCAACTACCTTAGGCGCGTGAACTCGACACCACAATCCAACACAGTCCAGCATTCCACAACAATAGTGAGTTATTCAAAGAAGTTGGCGACCATAGCCATTTACAGCTCAGCTTAATATTATGGCCCCATGATGTATACTTCCTTTTTATAATTTTCTGCTGGATGGTTAAGACCTAGATAGATCAAGACTTATATACCAACACATGAACTTTATACTTCCTATGTGGTCATTGAAGTCCTCTCAGGGTTTATCTTGTAGTCCTGTACATTATTCTGTAGATCCTTTGTCTGTGTCATCCATGTGGATGAGTCACATCCAATGCTTGACCAGTTTGCTCTCTGTAAGAGCCTGAGAGAAAGTTTTCTCTTCATGTGACTCTCCCCAGACACACTATAGAACTTCAATCTCTTTCCTCTGTGGCTCCATAATCTCCTTGTTCAGAAAATTTGGAGCTCTCCTGAGTTTCATGATGTTGCACTACAGGTTCTCCTATTTCCTGAGTCTTCGCTGACCTTGAAAGGCCAGAGCCAAAATGTTGGCAGGCCTTGTGGTTCTTCTATTTCTCCAACTCTGACTTGTAAACTTAGGTTGTTAACCATCCAGAAGAAAAGCTGTTTAGTATCCTGCAGCACATGCCATTCACTTTGCCTTATCTGACTCAATTGGTTTTAGTTGTTGTACGTTTTCTTTTGTATTTCTGCTTTTCACTTGTTATACTAGGGAGACTATACAATATTTACACATGTGTGTCTGGTTTATTTCACTTATGAGTGTATGTTCTAGTGGCATCCACTTCAGTATAAATGCTTCAAACTTATCATTCTTAATAGCTGAGTAATACTCCATTATATAGAAATACCACATCTTTTTCAACCATTCCTCATGTGATGAACATCTTGGTTGTTTCCAAGATTTTGCTATCACACATTGTGCTGCTATAAACATAGGTACACATATATCTGTATGATACAATGTTTTCAGATCCTTTGGGAAAATTCGCACTAGGGGGATAGCCGTCTTGAATGGGATTTCTAGTCCTACTCTTTTGAGGAGTCTCCACACTGACCTCCACATTATAAGTAGGGTATTGATGGCTGTGAAGAAAACCTGACAAGTAGGATCTCTAAGGCAAAAAGCAAATGAGAGCTACTGTATTTCAATGTTTCAGTGTTTTTTGAAATGACTGAATATTTTCATATTTGTTTCCTATTTTATAGAAGTTTAGAAGATCTGGAAACACTGAAAGCATATTCTCACATAAGCCGTGCAATTAGCTTATAGACAAATAAATTCTTAACAGTTTATTTGGATGTATATCCTATTACTTTCCACTATTTCTTGAACTCAACCAATTTCCATTTTCCTTAATTTATGTTGTTTCTAGAGATAGGCATATATTTGCATTCATGACTCTAGTGGCATTCTCATTCATTTAGGGATTTTTTGTTGTCATTGTTATTGTTGTTGTATCATCCTCTGGTCCAAATTACAGCTCTACCTCCTGTCATAACCAGTCACTGAATTTTCACTGACTTGTATATCGACATGATACATGTATACATGATGCACACATAGAGACAGCATGTTTATGGTATTGTTGAAACCACAGACCCAAAAATTTAGGTAATACAATAAATAAAGGACCTCAGGAAACGTAGACAATTACCTTTTATCCAGAGGCTCTGAAATTGATAAAGAAATAAAGGCCGAATAAAACTAACATACATAGAAAAGTATAGAGACATTATTTTATGAATGGTTAGCATTCCTGGCCTTTTTCTACATTTAAATTAATAAACACAATGTATTCTAATATCTGTATTATTAAAATAGCTGAGTGAATCTTATACCATAGTGATTTTTTTCAAACAACTTGCAATTAAGAACAGGGCATATAACTGACTTTAATAAGGTTTCTTCTTAATTTAAAAATCATTTTATTTTTCAGACTGGATGGACACTCTGAAAGTTACAAAATATCCGTAAATATTCTTTCATGGAAAAGTGAATGAAGTAGGTTAAACCAGAGTAAACTTCACTCTATATCAAAGAACAGACATGAGTATTCTCATTCAAAAGAACTGCATGGTCTAGTTTCAACTGACGAGTGAGATTTTTTTTCATTTATTTTTATTTTATTAAAATACAAATGTCAATCAGACAGTTTCAAACACCTTAACCATACAGAGTCGATGAATTAATACATAGCAAACTGTTTTCATAACGTTTTGGTATTGTACAAGGTGCATACATGATATTATATTTACAGGTTTTTATAGGTGAAATTATATCAAAAATTCAATAATTATTTACCTAGTGGATGACCATAGCACTAAAAGCCGACATAATATCCTGTCCAACCACCATTAGTGCAAATCTTGCCTATCATAGAATTATGTAGAAGCACAGCGTTATCTATCCCAACTGCACTGTCTATACACACACATCATGATGTTTTCTTTCTACAACCCTTCCTTTGTCTACACCTGTCAAAAGTGGGCACTCCATTGACATTCAACTACCTTAGGTGCTTGAACTCGACACCAGAATCCAATACAGTCCAGCATTCTGCAACCATAGGGAGTTATTCAAAGAAATTGTCGACTATATACATTACAGCTCAGCTTAATATTATGGGCTCATGATGTATACTTCATTTTTATACTTTTATACTTTTCTGCTGGATGGTTAAGACCTAGGTAGATCAAAACTTATATACCAACACATGAACTTTATATTTCTTATGTGGTCATTGAATCAGCTTTTCTTCTGGATGGTTAACAACCTAAGATCACAAGTCAGAGTTGGAGACATAGAACAGCCACAAGGCCAGCCAACATTTTGGCCCTAGCCTTTCAAGGTCAGCGAAGACTCAGGACATAGGAGAACCTGTACTGCAATATCGTAAGACTCAGGTGAGCTCCAAATTTTCTGAGCAAGGAGATTGTGGAGCCACAGAGGAAAGAGATTGAAGTTCTATAGTGTGCCTGGGGAGAGTCACATGAAGAGAAAACTTTCTCTCAGGCTCTCACAGAGAGCAATCTGGTCAAGCATTGGCCGTGACTCATCCACATGAATGACATAGACAAAGGAATTACAGAATAATGTACAGGACTACTAGATAAACCCTGAGAAAACTTCAATGACGAGTGAGATTTGAAAGCAATGTTCCCAACATGAGAATTTCATTTGGCATAACGTATTCTTGTTTTGTTTACATCCAGTGAAAATAAACACATCATAATTAAATAGTAAGCACATTTCCTCATAAAGACGCATTATGTCTCAAGTGATATAAAGGCAATGTGATAGACCCAGGGTAGCTCAGTCAGTGAGTCAAGGCTCCAGGCACGCCTCACCAGAGGGACCTTTACCAGCTATTCCTGGTTCCACCCCAGGGCCCCAGACCCAGTGCAGCTCGGGCGCAGACTTACCAATGCCCAGGCCTGTCTAGCTAGAGAGCGACCTGCCTGAGACACAAAAGATGACTCCCGCAACTTTCCAGATCCCTGCTCCAAAGCCAGCCAAGATAGATGGAATTTTCACTACTCAATCTACATTGCATTTTGTGCTCCCCTGACCAGGGAACCAAAAGAGGGGAATCACAGGAGCTGCAGCAAAAAGGAACTGAACACAACAGTTAGATCCTGGCCAGGCAAAACTGGAGAACCTAAAATTTAATATACTGGTACATGAATCTCATTGCACGCTAAGGTTACAGCTGCACCAAAGCTCTACATCAAAGGCCAGATGTTAGTGTTACACAAAATGACAAAAACAAGGAAAAATGCAATCTCAGGCCTCAAGTCCATCAGGAAGTGCAGAGGACATTAGCTCAGCAGAAATAAATGAATTAATAGATATAGAAGCAAAGGAAAAATAGGAGACAGCTGTAGAGGAACTCGAATAAGAATTAATTCCAGAAATAAATAAAAGAAATATATAAATACATAGCATCTGAAATTAAGAATCAAATCCAGAAGCATCTGGGAGAAAATGACTGCTCATACCGGAGCAAGTGTAGAGACAACTATTCCAGCTGAAACATATGAATTAAGAACATGTGAAGCAACGAAACAACAGCAGAAAGGTCATGAGGAACTCAAAGCAAAAATAATTTCTGACATAAAAAAATATTTGAAAAAAAAAGAATTATTTGAAATGATAGCATCTGAAATACAGAAACAAGTATGGAAATATACAGAGAAAACCCAACATGGAAAAATTTCTGTAGAAAAACAATTAATAACTACCTTTAAAGAGGACATGGATAAAAAAATACAGGAGATCAGAAATATGACAGATTATTGAATGAGCAATACAGAAAAGAAATAGAACTCACAAAACAGAGTCAAAGAGACATAGAAGAACGAAAAATGTCAATCACAAGTCTACAAAACTGTTTGAGTGAAAGCTAAGAATTTCAGATCTTGAAGATGCTGGAGCAGCTAGTGAAAAGGTGCAAAAGGATCTCTTAAAAACAATGAGAATGCAGGAAAAAATAATCCATTACCTGCAAAACGATGCCAGGATGAACAATGTGAGATAAATTGGTATCAGTGAGAATGAGGGACTCGGTACAAATGATATAAAAAGAATTTGGGGAGAAGTAATCATAGAAAACTTCCCAAAAGAGAGGAAACAATCAAACACTCAGTAACCAAAGCATACAGAACACCAAATAACTTCACCACAAGTAAAAACACACAGGGACATATGAGAGTCAAGATCCCTGCATTCTAAAGTAAGAATAATATACTGAAAGTTGCTAGAGAGAAGAAACAGATCACATTCGAAGGAAAACCCATCAGATTTACAGCCAACTTTTCTACAGGAATCATGAAGGCAAGGAGAAGATGGAGCAGAGTTCTTCAAGTCCTGTATGAAAACAATTTTCAGCCCAGACTATTATACCCTGAAAAACTCTCAAGTTTGATGGAGAAGTGAAATACTTCCATGACAAAGAACAGTTAAAGAATTTCATGATGATAAAGCCATCACTTCACAGGCTGTTGAAAGATGTTGTAAAGAGAGAGCACAATGACCAGAACTCCATGAATGAGAAAAAAGGAACCCAATAAACAGGACAGAAATTAAGCACAGGTTGCAAAGGAGTAAACAACATCAGGTAAATATCGTGGCAAACATAAGTCAGCACATTTCAATTATAACCATCAATGTAAACGGATTCAATTCTCCAATTAAGAGAAATAGACTAGCACAGTGGATTATGAAACAAAATCCAACAATATGATGTATACAAGAAACACTTAACTCAAAAGGACATGCATAGGCTCAAACTCAAAGGATGGAAAACAATACTACATGCCCCAGGACCTGAGAAAAAAGAAGGAGTAGCAATTCTATTCTCAGACAGTCTCAACTTCAAGCCATGAATGAATAAACAACACAGAAAAGGCCAATATATATTGGTCAGGGGAAAAATTCAAGAGCAAGAAGTAGCACTCACAAATAAAGCACGAATACCAATTCTATTCTCAGACAGTCTCAAATTCAAAGCAAGAATATTCAAATGACACAAAAGAGGCCACTATATATTGGCCAGGGTAGAAATTCAAGAGCAAGAAGTAACACTCATAAATATCTCTGCAAAAAACACAGGAGCACCCAGCTATGTAATCCAAGTCTTAAGGGACATGAAAAACTTAATGTCTAAGAACACAATCTTAACAGGAGATCTTAACACACCCTTATCTCAAAAAGATAGGTCAACCAGACAAAAAATTAGCAAAGAAGTAGTACAACTGAACAAGAGCTTGGAACAAATGGACCTGGTGGACATATACAGAGTGTTCCACCCAACCACAGCTGAATACACCTTTTTTTCAGCTGCACACGGGTCATTTTCCAAAACAGACCACATACTAGTCCAGAGGTCATGCCTAAGTATATTGAAAAGAATAGAAATTATCCCATGCATATTATCTGACCACAGTGCAATGAAATTGGAAATAAATGATAAAAGAAACCTGAAAAATCCCAGTAAACTCATGAAAACTAAACGACACACTACACAGCAATGAATGGGTCATAGAAGAAATTCAATAAGAAATTCAACAATACCTACAATTCAATGAAAATTCAACTACAACTTATGGGAATTTATGGGATGTGATGAAAGCAGGTCTTAGAGATAAAATCATAGCTATAAACTCACACATTAGACGAACAGAATGGGAACAAATTAGCATCCTAATGTTGGACCTCAGACAACTAGAAAAAGAAGAGCAAACGAATCCCAGAGCACAAAGATGGGAAGAAATCATAAAGATTAGAGCAGAAATTAATTCAAATGAGATGAAGAAAACAGTTCAAAGAATCAAACCAAAAATTTGGTTCTTTGAAAAACTAACTAAACTTGATAAGCCTCTAGCCAACCTCATCAAAAAGAGGCAAAAGAAAATTCAAGTACAAGTGATAAGGAATGAAAAGGGTGAAATTACCACAGACCCAGTGGAAATTCAGAAGATTATCAATAGTTACTTCGAGAATCTTTACGCTCACAGAACAGAAGACACAGAAGAAATGGACAGATTCCTGAAAAGGTACAAATTACCAAAACTGAATCAAGTGATATAACAACTCTCACTAAGCCAATACAGCCTACGAAATATGCAACATAATAAAAAGCCTACCGACAAAGAAAAGTCCAAGTACTGATGGATTCACAGCTGAACTCCACAAGAATTGTATAGAAGATATAATCTCCATACTCCACAAACTCTTCAATGATGATGAAAAGGAAACAACCCTCCCAAAATCATTTGTGGAAGCAAGTATAATACTCATTACAAACATGGGAAAGACACAACCAAAAAGGAGACCTACAGGCCAATATCCCTTATGAACATAGATGCAAAAATACTCAACAAAATCCAGGCAAATACAATACAGTAAATCATCAAGAAGATCATACACCATGACCACGTAGGATTCATCCCAGGGATGCAAGGATGGTTCAATATTTGAAAATCTATAAATGTAATACACTATATTAATAGACTGAAATCTAAAAACCATATGATCATCTCAATTGATGCAGAGAAAGCCTTTGACAAAGTCCAACACTCATTCATGTTCAAGGTCCTATAGAAAATTGGAAGAGATGGACTCTATCTTAACTTGATAAAAGCCATCTATGACGACCCAAAGGCTCATATAATTCTAAATGGGGAAAAAATGAAATCTTTTACTCTTACATCACATACAAGACAAGGATGTCCTCTATTACTCCTCCTATTCAATGTATTCTTGGTATCCTTAGCAACAGCCATTAGAAAAGAGGGAGAAATAAAGGGAATAAGAATAGGTGAAGAAGACGTTAAATTATCACTATTTGCAGATGACATGATACTTTACTTGGAAGATACAGAAAATTGCACCAAAAAACTACTAGAACTGATAGGGAAATTCAGTAGCATAGCAGGATACAAAACCAACACTGAAAAGTCATTCCTCTACACAGATAACAAGCACACTGAAATGGAAAAAATATAAATAACACCGTTTACAATAGAACCACAGAAAAGGTAATACGTTGGCATTCACTTAACCAAGGAAGTCAAACAACTTTTCACGGAAAATTACAACACCCTAAGAAAAGAGATTATAGAGGATTTCAGAAAATGGAAAGATATTCCATGCTCCTGGATAGGAAGAACCAACATCATGAAGATCGCCATAGTCCAAAATTGCTGTATAGATTTAATGTAATCCCTATCAAACTGCCACCAACATACCTGAAAGACATAGAGAAATAATTTTTTAAATTTATTTGGAACCACAGACCTAGAATAGCAAAGGCAATCTTGGCCAATAAAGACAAGGCAGGAAGCATCACAATTCCTGACTTGAAATTATACTACAAAGCCACTGTGATAAAATCAACATGGTATTGGCAACAAAATAGACCTGAGGATCAGTGGAATAGATTGGAAGATGAAGAGGCATCTACAATCACATTCAGCCATCTGATCTTCTACAAAGTGGCTAAACAAGCTCACTGGATGAAAGGTAGCCTCTTTAAGGAAGCGTCCTTGAAATCATGGCTTTCTAGATGCCAAAAAGTAAAACTTGACCAAGCTCTATCACCGTGCACTAAATTAAAGCCAAAATGGATTAAAGATCTAAACATTGAAACAGAAACACTCAATCTCTTGGAAGAGAAAGTAGGAGGAACAGTTGAAGACATAGGGGTAGGCAAAGAGTTCATGAACAAACACATATTCGCATGGGAAGCACTTGAAAGAATCAGCAACTTTGATCAACACTTCTTAAGGAGCTTCTGCATGTCAAAAAAATTGTCAACAGAGTAATAAAACAACCCACAAATTTTGGAAAAATTCCTAAGTAATAAGCAATCAGACAGAGGTCTACTGTTTAGAATATATAAAGTATTATTATATAACAGTGCCCTCAAATTTAAAGACCCAATTCACAAATGAGCATATGAGATGAATACAACTTCTAAGAGGACCAAATTAGGGAAGCGAATAAATATATGAAAAAATGCTCCACATCGCTAGTCATCCGTGAAATGCAAATAAAAATAACACTGAGATACTATCTCATTCCAGAAAGAATCGCTATCATAAGGAAATCAACCAACAACAAATGTTGGATGTTGTGGGGAAAAAGTAACACTTCTCCACTGCTGGTGGGAACACTTCCTGCTACAAGCAATTTGGACAACATTGTGGAGACTTCTCAAAAGAGTAGGACTAGAAATCCTATTCAAGCCGGCTATGCCCCTACTTTGAATTTTTCCAAAGGAACTCAAAACATTGTATCATAGTGATATATGTGTAACTATGTTAATAGAATTACAATGTGTGATACCAAAATCTTGGAAACAACCAAGATGTCCATCACATGAGGAATGGTTGAAAAATTTGTGCTACTTCTATACAATGGAGTATTACTCAGCTATTAAGAATTATAAGCTTGAAGCACTTATACTGAAGTGGATGCCACTTGAACATATACTCATAAGTGAAATAAACCAGACACACATGTGTAAATATCCTAGTCCCCCTAGTATAAGAAGCGAAAAGCAGAAATACAAATGGAAATGTACGACAACAACTGAAAATGAATGAGTCAGATAAGGCAAAGTGAATGGCATATGCTGCAGTATACTAATCAGCTTTTCCTCTGAATGGTTAACAACCTAAGTTCATGGATCAAAATTGGATAAATAGAAGAGCCACAAGGCCAGCCACTATTTTGGCGCCAACATTTCAAGGTCACTGAAGACTCAAGACATAGGAGAACCTGTACTGCAACATCATGAAACTCAGTTGAGCTCAAAATATTCTGAACAAGGAGATTGTGGAGCCACAGAGGAAAGAGATTGAAGTTCTATAGTGTGCCTGGGGACAGTCACATCGACAGAAAACTTTCTCTCAGGCTCTCACAGAGAGCAAACTTGTCAAGCATTGGCCATGACTCATCCACATGGATGACCCAGACAAAGTATCTACAGAATAAGGTACACTACAAGATATACCCTGAGTGGACTTCACTGACCTTATAAGAAACATAAAGTACATGTGTTGGTGTGTAGGTTTTGCTCTACTTAGGTCTTAACCATCCAGCACAAAAGTATAAAAATGAAGTACACACCGCCGGGCCATAATAATAAGTTGAGGTGTAAGTGGCTATGGTCGACAACTTCTTCCCTTAACTCACTATTGTTGTGGAATGCTGGACTGTGTTGGATTGTGTTGTTGAGTTCAGGCACCTAAATTAGTTGAATGACAATGGAGTGCCCATGTTTACTGGTATAGACAATGGAAGGGTTATAGAATAGAAGAATCATGATGTGTGTGTATGGACGGTACTGTTGGAATAGATAACGCCATGCTTCTACATAATTGTACAAGAGGCAAGATTTGCACTAATGGTGGTTGGACAGGATATTGTGTCTGCTTCTAGTAGTATGGACAACCACTAGGAGAATAACAATGTAGAAAGTATTAATTATTGAATCTTTAATATAATTCAGGTATAAAAAATAAGATATGCAAACAGCTACACTCTCTTAATTTACTGTTAAGACACAGGGTATAATAATATCTGTAAGTATAATATCATGTATGCACCTTTTATGATACCAAAACATTATGAAAACTGTTAGCAATGTATTAATTTATCAAATCCGTCTTGTTAAGTTATCTTAAAACTGTGTCATTGATATTTGTACTTCAATAAAACAAAATAAAAAATGCTCCACATTGCTATCCTTCCGTGAAATCCAAATTAAAACAACATTGAGATACCATCTCATTCCAGAAAGAATGGCTATCATAAAGAAATAAACCAATCAAGAAATATAGGAGAGGTTGTGGGGAAATGGGAACACTTCTCCACTGCTGGTGGGAGTGTAGAGTGGTGCAACCATTGTGGAGATCAATGTGGAGACTGCTAACAAAAGTAGAACTGGAAATCCCATTGAAGGTGGTTGTCCTCCTAGTGGGAATTTTCCCAGAGGAACTGAAAACATGATATCATGGTGATGTATGTGTACCTATGTTTGTGGCAGCACAATTTGTGATACCAGTATCTTGGAAACAACCAAGATGTCCATCACATGAGGAATGGTTGAAAAAGATGTGGTATTTCTATACAATGGAATATTATTCTGCTAGATTTCTAAATTTCTGTATAAAAACTATGGAATATATTAATAATTGTAACTCTCCTAATCTGCTTTGAAACTGTCTCATTGACAGTTCTTTCTCAATAAAATTCATAAAAAAACATTTATTTTTCTCTTTTCATCTATGATAAGCTAGCTATGAAATTTAAATAGCTATTTTATCAGTATTGCTGCCAAATCAGACAAAATCATCAGTCTACGTTTACTAGTGAAGATACTTAGTACTACGTGAAGATTTTATGGATCATTATGATGCAACTAATGACTCTTTGATTAATGTATCAACATCCCCAAAATTTTGATTTGGAACTCTCATTTTGTCAGGTTAAACCTGGGGATATGTAGTTTTCAGCTCTAAATATTAACAGCATCTTTTTCTCAAGAAGGAAATACTCCAGTGTGGCAAGAAAAATACTTATGAAGGTCAGATGGTTTTGCACAGGCTACATGGAGATAAGTATATCATTTCCCATGTGCCCTAGGTCTATCCAAGTCTTGTGAGATAACTACAGCCTTGTAATCATCAAATGGTTACAGAGTTGAAAAGAGATCACATACAAAAGCCTGAGTTACAGATACATCTATATTTGTCTATATCTACACCTGTGTATGATAAAACATAATGTACAAGTGTAGATATAGACTGCTATATATCTGAAGCACATATATATATATATATATATATATATATATATATATATATATAGAGAGAGAGAGAGAGAGAGAGAGAGAAGAGATGTTTTATAAATAATACAAATTTAGTTACCTAGTCATTAGTATATATATATATATTTTTTTTTTCTTTAAACAGATTTGTCTTTCATAACTTCTGCACAGGTCAAGCTTGTAGTAGGCATTTGGTGTGCATTTTTTTCTTCATGTTTAATACAGGGTCTACAGCGTCTATCTATACACATTGGACTCATAATGATTCTCCTGTTTTCAGCCTCCCAAGCACTGGAATTGCAGGCACAAAGCCACCACACCCAGTCTCAATCATGATGTCAGTATGCCCCAGGAGAGGGGCCAGCATGGCAGACTGGGGCTTGAACCCTGGCTCCTGCATCTGGATAAGCAAACCCTTTAATCCGGTGACCTATCTGCTGGCCTTTACTATGGATTCTTACTGACATGTTTCACTATATTTACATCTGAAGTGCCAAATGGCACAGAAATTGATGATATGTAAGTTCATCAATACTATATATGCTGAGACTGGCTTTGTTTTTTTTTTATTTTCCATAATTTTATTGAAGACCAAATAATAATGAGAGAGTTTCAAATCAAATTAGTAGAACAGATTCAATAATCAACACATTGCGTATTGTTTTTGTAGTGGTTTTTGGTTGTACATGGTGCATACATGATATTTTATTTACAAACACTATTAGAGGAGATGCCTCTATTCAATGAATTAAGAGAATATAGCTGTAAACCTATCTTTTTTAAAGGTGAATTATAGTACAGTTTCAATAATTAATACCTTTTACATTGTTATTTTCTTAGTGGTTATCCATAGTACAAGATGCACACAGGATATCCTGTCCAAACACTATTAGTGCAAATCTTTCTTTTCATAGAATTATGTGAAAGTACTCTGTATTTATCCTAACTGTATTGTTTATACAAACACAGAATGGTCTTTCATTTGTATACCCTTTTTTGTTTATTACTGTCAAAGATGAGTATTCTATTGTAATTCTACCATTACAGGTGTTGAATTCTGCAAAACAATCCAACACAATCCAGCAGTCCAAAGTAGCAGTGGGTTATCCAAAGAAGTAGTTGACTAGAGCTATTTCCAACTCAGCATGTTACTATGGCTTTATTTTACATACCTCGTTTTTATACTTTCCGCTACATGGTTAAGACCAAGATAAAGCAAGAGCTGTATAACAAAAAGTGTAACTTTTGTATCTGATGAGGTCAGTGAAGTCTGCTCAGGCTTTATCTTGTAACCCTGTACCTTACTTTGTAGATCCCTTGTCAGTGTCAGCCATGTAGATGAGTCACGGCCATTGCTTGACCAGTTTGCTGTCTTTGAAAGCCTGAGAGAAAGTTTGTTCTCCACGTGACTCTCCTTAAGCACACTATAGATCATCAATCAGATTCCTCTGTGGCACCATAATCTCCTCGATCAAAAAATTAGGGGCACAGCTGAGTTCCATGATGTTACAGTACAGGTTCTCCTATGTCCTGAGTCTTCAGTGACCTTGAAAAGGTCACAATGTTGACCTACCATGCAGCCATTTCGTTTCTCCAATTTTTGATCTGAAAATTAGGTTGTTAACCATGCAGAAGAGAAGCAGATTATTACCCTGCAAAATATGCAGTTCATTTTATACTATCTGTCTAAATTCTTTTTAATTTTTGTTATACCTTTTTATTTTTATTTGTTCTTTTGAGTTATTGTAATAAGGAGACTATATAGTATTTGCACATGTGTGTCTGGTTTATTTCACTTATGAGTAAAGGTGCCAGTGGCATATACTTAATATTTATGCTTTGAGTTTCTCATTCTTTATAGCTGAGTATTACTCCACTGTATCAAAATACCACATCTTTTTCAACCATTTCTCATGTGATGAGCATCATCATTGTTTCCAAGATGTACCTATCACAAATTGTGCTGCTATATACATAGGTACACATATATCACTATGATATGATGTTTTCAGTCCCTCTGGAAAAATTTTCAGTTAGGGGATAGCTGGCTTGAATGGGATTTTCAGTTCTAGTTTTCTCAGGAGCCTGCACACTGATATCCACAATGATTGCCCCAGGGTATATTCCCATCAGCAGTGGAGAAGTGTTCCATTTTCCCCACAACGTCTCCAACATTTGTTGTTGGTTGATTTCTTTATGATAGCCATTTTTTCTGGAGTGAGATGTCTTCTTTAGAGGAAGCTATTAATTCTTTTATTTCAGTTTTTTTTTCAAATTTGGTTTCCTCCATATATTTCCATATTTGATTCTGTCTATGCCTTTCTGTTGTTTCTTTGCTTCCAACTCTGTTAATCCATTTATTTCAGCTGCGATAGTGTCCTCTGCACTTATCACGGATGGGCTCGAGCCCTGAGATTGTATTTTGCTCCTTGTCTTTGTCATTTTGCATAGTACTGATCTCTGACATTTGGTGTAGTGCTTTGGTGCAGTTATATGCTTAGCACATAATGAGATTCGAGTGCTGATCTATTAAGTTTGAGTTTCTTGAGTTATGCCTGTCCTGGATCTAACTGTTGTGTTCAGCTCCTTTTTTTAATTTTATTGAAGTACAAATATCAATCAGACAGTTTCAAGACACCTTAACAAGACAGATTCGATAAATTAATAAATTAATACATTGCAAACTGTTTTCATGTTTTGGTATTGTACAAAGTGCATACATGATATTATATTTACAGACATTATTTTAGCAGATGCCTTTTATCAGTAAATTAAGAGTGTAGCTGCTTACTTATCTTATTTTTTATACATGAATTATACCAAAAATTCAATAATTATTTTCCTAGTTGATGACCGTAGTACTAGAAGCCGACACAATATCCTCTCCAGCCACCATTAGTGCAGATCTTGCCTCTCATAGGATTATGTAGAAGCACAGCATTATCTATCCCAACTGTACTGTGTATAAACACATCATGATTTTTTCTTTCTACACACCTTCCTTTGTCTACACCTGTCAAAGGTGGGCACTCCATTGTCATTCAACTAACTTAAGTGTTTGAACTCGGCACCACAGTCCTTTGCTGCAGCCCTTCTGGCACAACTGTGAGCTTGTGGTTCCCCACTGTTGTGCCCCTGGCCCAGGGAGCACTGAAGCTTTCCTGCACACTCACCAGGCCATGCTGGGGTGAATCAGGTGCCTGAAGATTCACAACATTTCTCACTTGCTCACCGGGCTTGCAAGCAGAGACTCCAAGGAGTGGGCCAGGATGGCTTGGATTGGGCCGAGAGAGTCTCAGAAGTTCTCACTGGCTTGGAGGTCTTGAGGGCATGGGCTCTGAAGGGAGCTCCCTGCCAGAGGTGTACTGCCAAGCTAGAAGTTCTCCCACACACTCACATCCTGGGCTGGGGTGGATTGGGGCAGAGTGAGACTCAGAAGTTCTCACTTGCTCGGCAGGCTTGGGGCCAGGGGCTCTGTGTAGTTGTAGCACCACAGAAGCGCAGTAGAGAGTCTCACTCATGAGGGTGCCTGACTTCTTCTCTCTAGGTCCTTCGCCAGCCATGTGGGGAAACCGGAAATTCTCCCACACACTCACCGGGCCCAGGCTGGTGTCCAAACTGTCCTTTCATTTTTAAAAATAGTCATGGTTATGATGCACAGTGCAAAGGGCTCCCCAAATAGCTTAGCGGATTAAAGCACCTGCAAACAAACACACGGGATGCCGGCCTGTGCTGTGCTGGTCCTGCCCCTGGAGCACCCTGAGAGGGCAACTAAGACTGGGTGTGGTGGTGCACGCCAGTTATTCCGGCTCTTGGAAGGCTGTAAACAGGTGGGCCACTACAACCACGATCTAGTAGTGAGACCCTGAACACCCTGTACACCCTTGGCTGAAATAAAAGAAAAAAAGATGCACCAGCCTGGGGAGATAACTTGGTGGTAAAGGCAGGCACAAGGATGCAGGTTTGAGCTCTAGTACCAAATGCTGTGCTCACCCTGGATTCCCGCAAATATTGTGCTTGCCCCAAAACCAGGCATTGTGACACATGTCTGTAATCCCAGCAGTGGGAAGGCTGAGACAGGATAATCACTGGGAGTCCAAGCTGCATAGCAAGACCCTGTACCAAATAAATAAATAAATAAATAAATAAATAAATAAATAAATAAATAAATAAATTTAAAAGTTAAGATGCACAATGTGTAAAGTTGTGTGTGTGAGTGTGTGTGTATGAATTCTGGGGAAAGGCAAATATATTATTACAGCAGTCTTATCTGAATTTGAAGAACACATACTACTGCCGGTTTTTCGAGCATATACTACTGTTAGAAAAAACATTATGTTAATGTTTTTAAATACATTTTCTTTCTTTTCTGTGATCCAGCAATCCCACTCAGTATATCGTGCTTGTCAGATAAACACTTATTCCCCTGAGGTATCTCCCTGGCCCGATTTAATTATTTTTAAATCTATTTTCTTTACTAATTATACTCTCCTATTCTTGTGACATCCCAAAACTCAGTAGTACAGAAGATAATATTAATTTATAATGTTATTTATTACTTAAAACATTATATTATACTTAATGATATAAATTAGCATTTATTGTAATATTATTGTTTATTATAAAATTAATAAATGTGCAGATCTCTTTGGAATAAACAATAAAATTTTATGTAGTTATCTAGTCATTACCATCTTTGGAAACTACAAGAGATAGCCGGCTTCATGTATTATAAGATATTTTATGAATAAAAAGGTTAACAGTCAAAGAGAATATATAAATTCCCCTAAATCAAAAAGTTAGCAAGAACTAATGACCGTTGACTTTTAGGACCATCTTCTCATGCTACCTTCCATGGCACATGTCAAAGATCTCTCCAAAGAGGTATGGATAGGAAACATTTTTTTTCTGATTTTTCATTGATTATCTATAGGTATTTTAACTAAAACCCTGTGACAACAATGTACTTTATATTCCATAGTTAATTTTAATCAATTTTAGTTTTTATAGTTAGTTTTTAAGGTATTTCTTTAATTATTTACAAATTCATATCCTAGGTATTGCATTGTGCATTTGATAATTCTTAACTTTATCCATGTTATGGTGAAATGTGACATAACATTTTTAAAAGCAGACCAAGGCACTCCTTTTGTCTGAAAAAGCATCAGATAATTTATACTCATGTACATGAAGAACATATGCTTTTTGATAATGGAAAGCCAATATTTAAAATCATCTTGATTAAAAGTCCAAATTCAACCAAGTGGGGTGGTGCATACCTCTAATCCCAGAACTAGAGCTTTTATGGCTCCGTTTAAGTACTTAGCCACACTCTGGGCAACATATGGGACACCGGTAAGCTCTGACTTTCCTTAGCCTGCAGTACTCATATATGGATCTTCTGCTGGTGCCAATCCAAAATTTTAAGATCTTAGGAGGCTGAACTAGGAACTCCACAAATTCAAGCCCAGCCTTGGTGCCTTAGTGAAACTATTACAAAATAATGAAAAAAGAGCTGGGGATGTATCTCGATGCAATACACATGGGTTCAATCCCACATACTAGAAAACTAAATACAAAACAAAGTTTCACTTTAAGTGCTTGTCTTGGTATCTGGAAATAATCATTAAATGGAATAAATAATGTGATTACTTTTAATAATATTATCACTATTTTAGGATTGTAACTTTCAAATTTTCATTTCTCACAAGAAATTTAAGATGTCTCCATTTTTCGTATATATCATTCACTAGTCATTGAATATCATCACCTCATGCTTAAAACCACATCAAAGCTAAATAATAAAGACAAATTTATCTACAATAAAGAGTAAATATGAAACAATTTCTCATAAAGTTTTGTATTTAAAAGTAACTGCTATAGCTATTCACATATTTACATATTAGAACATTCAGGCTTTCCCACTGTTATGAACTACTAGACCTGTTCATAAAACTTCATGTTATTTCTAAGAAAAATGAATTTTCTTAATTTAATTCAATTTTTCTTCTGTAAATGGTAATTTTTTCTCATGACAATTGTTTGAATCACGAGAAATGAAGAGGAGTATCTTAAAATGCTTCTAAACCTAAATGATAGTATATTGAAAATATGGAAACAATATCATACACATTAGATCACAATTTGTTACATCTACTAAGGCTATCAAAATGTATGTACAAATGCCTTTTGATTCAGTAATAGCAGAAATACAACCACATACTCATCATGTTGAAGAAACAAAACAATCACACTCTTGGTAGTACAAATAAAACTTCTCAAAAGCTATCTTAACAAATTTCTACCCCAATTTTAATGCCAAGATCGGTTCAACAAAGCTTATCTAATTTATAGTCCATGTACAGCAGTTTATGAACTTAGTTTTATGCTTTTGGAAAATATAGCTGTGTTTCTGTTTGTGTGGGGAAGACAGTAGGGACCGTGCTTACCTTGTGAAGCAGTTTGCTAGCACAAGAAAAATTTTGTCCAATGATTTTGTTTATAAACCTAGTTACTTGCAAATATAAGATATTGCATGCAAACCAAGGTATTTCTGTAACTATTATAGTGCAAGGGCAAGCCACAACACCAAAGTGACACCCAGAATTTGGAGGCAGATTTATTTTTGTCAACCAGCACTGGTTGGAATCATTTCCAAAATATCAGTCCCTGATCTCTGGTAATCTAGGAATTATATTGGTTAAGCAAGAAAGACAAAAAGGAGCAGTATGGTTTGTTAATTGGGGATGGGCTTATACAATGAGTGACATAGTGAACAAGTATACATCACAGCCATTTTTAAGAGACAAAAGCAACAGGAACATGAACTGGAACTATTACCTGGGCAAAAGTCAAACTGAAATATACTGACTGGTGGCACAGGTATCTTCTGCTGTAATAGCAGTCTGAGTTTCTGTTTCTTCTTCTTCTTCTTCTTCTTCTTCTTCTTCTTCTTCTTCTTCTTCTTCTTCTTCTTCTTCTTCTTCTTCTTCTTCTTCTTCTTCTTCTTCTTCTTCTTCTTCCTCTTCCTCTTCCTCTTCCTCTTCCTCTTCTTCTTCTTATTATTATTATTTTGTATTTCACAGAAGGGTCTATATGGTGTTCAGGGTCTCACTAATAGACCAGGCTTATAGAGATCTGCCTGTTTACAGCCTCCCAAGAGCTGAGATTACAGGTGCAAGCCACCACAGCCAGTCTCAATTGCCTTCTAGGTGAGTCTTATGGGTGGGCTGGCATGGCAGGCCAGGATATGAAACCTCCAGCCCCTGACTGCAGGTGCTTTAATCCACTGAGCTATTTGGCCAACCTATTCTGTTTATTATTTTTAAAAGTGGAAAGACAATTACATAATGAAACTGAGTTTCAAAATAAGTCAGTAGGACAATAACAATAATTGATACTTTGCAAATTTTCTTGGTATTAGTTGGTTAGAGTAAAAGATGTAACATGATACCTTGTAGAAATAAGATGAACACAAAGTATTCTTTTCAAGGAACTAAGAGAAGCTGGCAGTAAAACTACATTAACTACCTTGTGAATACTGATGTTTAAACATATGGATTTGATTTATTTCACTTGTAAGTATGGTCTTCAGTTGCATTCATTTACTTATAAAAGTTTCTTGTTTATCCTTCTTTATGGCTGGGTAGTATTCAGTTATGTATTTATAAAAACACAATTTTTTTCATCCATTCATCTGTTGGTGAGCATCTAGGTTGTTTCCAAGAGTTAGGTATGCAAATTGCCTTGCTATAAGCATGGGTACGGATATGACACTATGGTATGATAATTTTACTTCTGGGAAGATAATAAGAAGGAAAATAGGGGGCTTACTGGTTAGCTCAGCTATTTAAAGTGCATGCTTGGGCAAACTCAGTCGGGCATGGGGGACTGCAGTTTGATCCCCACCTCCACATGCTGCACCAGACCTGCCCTTCAGGCAGTTCGAGCAATCCAAAAGAAAAAGAAAAAAATCCTTCACAAGAAGGAAAATAGTTGATTCAAATGGGACATAAAATCTCAGTCTCTTAAGGAATCTGCACACTGATTTCCCAAGTGGTATAAATCTTACTTGGTCATGAGATATGAGCTCTTGATAATTTGTTGCATTTTTTTCAGTCTCTTACTAAGTATTTTTGCATGGGTGTTCATTTGGGACACTGGTCTGTAAGTTTCTTTCTTTGTTGTATTCTTCTCTGATTTTTGAATCAGGGTAATACTTATTTGATTTCCAGCATGATTTTGGAAGCATTGCTTTCCTTCCAATTTCTTTAAAGAATATTTGTGGCATTAGATCTTTAAATTTCTTATAAAATTCAGCAGTGTCTTCCTCAGGGCCTAAGCTTTTATAATGACAAATTTGAAATTACATTTTCGATTTCATTGTGTGATATTTATTTAGAATTTTTATGTATTTTTAATTTAGTTTTGGTAATTAGGTTTTGTCTATAAATCTGTGCAATTCTTCATTGCTTATATCCTATTAGAATATAGGTTCTCACAGTAGATGAGATTCGTGCTCTTCTGGATCTCTGTTGGATCTGTTATTGTGTCCCTCTTGTTTTCCCTGATTGCTTGGATTTGCATTCTTTTATCCTTGTTTTTAATGAAGTTTCTTGATGGTTTGTCTATTTTATTTATTCTTTCAGAGAAACAACTTTTTGGTTTATTGATTCTTTGGTATTTTCTACGCACTTTGTTGTTTCAGCATCTCCGACTTCTGGTGATTCTCCTGTCTTCAGACTTCTCAGCACTGAGATTATACTCATGTGCCACCACACCTGGACTCTGTCAAGCTAGGCACTCCCTGGGGGTGAGGGCTGGTGCAGCATTTTGTATCGGGTATTGAACTGTGGTCTCTGTGTTTGCCTAAAGTTGCCTAAGCAGGCACTTTGATCTGCAGACTATCACACTGACCAGATTCTTTGTATTGTTGTCTGAGTCTCTATTGCATTAATTTATGTTCTTATCTTTATAATTTCCTCCATTATATGAACTTTAGGTTTGTTTTGTTCTTTTTATAGAAGTTTGAGATTCCGTATTAGGTTATTTACTTGAACTTATTTCCTGAATATGTAAGTTCATCAATATTAATTTCCCTTATAGGACTGCTTTGATTTCATCCCATAAGCTTCAATAAGTTATATAAGTATTATCATTTAACTGAATATATTTTTTAATTTCCATTGTGATTCATTGATTGTGAGAAGGGTTCTGTTTAATTTCCTTGTGTTAATGCAGTTTTTGTGGTTTCCTTTGACATGGATTTTAAGTTTCATTATGCTATTGTCAGAAAGTATGCACGGGATAATTTCACTTCCTCTATATTTACTGAAACATGCTTTGTCAGCTAATATAGTGTCCATTTTGAAGTACGTCCCAAGTGCAGCTGAAAAGAATATACATTCTTATGTTTCATGGTGGAACACTCTGTAGACATCCACAAAGTGCATATGCTTATAGGCTTGGTTTCACTCTAATATTTCTTTATTGTTTTTTGCTAGTTTAACTATCTATTTGTCGGAATTAGATATAAGGTCTCCTACTGTAATTGTATCAGTGTTTATTCAGGTTTTTGTCAGTTAATATTTGTTTTATGTAGTTGGGTGAACCTGTGCATGATGTATAAATATTTTTAATTGTTATTTCTTCTTCTTGGAGTTCCCCTTAGTGAGTATGTGATAACCTTCTTCATTTATTATGATCATTTTTGCTAGAGTTACACATTGTCTACAAGTAGAATAGCTATCCCTGCTTCTGTCTGGGTTCCTATGTAATGGAAAATTATTTTATATCTTTTGACTTTTAGTCTTTTTGGTTTCTTGTATGAAACATAATGTTGGATCATACATCTTGACCCATTCTGCCCGTTTGTTTCTTTTTGTTGGTAAGTTGAGACTATTTATGTTGATGGTTATAACTAATAGTTATTGTTTTTTTCTTTTTCATGTTGCATCTTTGTTATTTGTGCTTTGTCTTTCTGCTCTTTTAATTGCTTGTCCTATTTAGCAGCTTCTTTCTATTGGTGTTCCTGAATTTGTGGTTTTCACTGTCTCTTTTTCACGTGTTTTTCAGAGCATTCTGAAGAGCACAAAATTCTTCAGATGTTCTTTGTCATTGGAAGTATCTTATTTCTCCATCAATATTGAAATATATTTTTATAGGATACAATATTAGTTAAAGACTGTTTTCCTTTATGTCTTGAGATATTTCACCATAAGATCTCTTGATTTTTATGGTTTGAGTTAAAAAGTGTTATTCCGATGGGCTTTCCCTTAGTTTTGTTTTAGATTCACTAAATTTATTTTAGAAATCATAAAATGTTTCTTACAAAAGAGGACTACATTTTGCACACTGCACTGCGCAGATGCCATGGATATTTGGAGGTGGTCTCTTGTCATTTTTCTCCCTGTCCCATCCCCCAAATGTTTACAGTGATCACCCAAAGCAAGGTATTCACAATAACTACATGGGGTGAAATTTTTTTAAACCTCCAACAGTGAGCAAATAATAAAATCCACCCACTTTCCTCCTGTTTTAAAATATCAATGTTATTTTTGCACACCCTCCCCCCCAACACTGTTTGTAAGGAACAACATTACATCTAGTCAAATTGCCACCAACATACCTCCCAGATATAGAGAAATCAATCCTAAGATTTATTTGGAACCACAAACGACCTAGAATAGCAAAGACAATCTTGGCCAATCAAGAAAAAGCAGGAGGCATCACAATTCCTGATTTGAAATTATACTACAAAGCCACTGTGATAAAATCAACATGGTATTGGCATCAAAATAGACCTGA